>JBBHKE010001044.1:81428-168443 GCA_037447655.1 Zygnema cylindricum | reverse complement strand
ACGGGACACCTAGTTTGGACATCCACAAAAAGACAGCCGCCCAACTCCACTGCCTGAATGTGATGAAACAATCCTCCCCTCCCCCAAACAACAAAAAAAACAAAAAAAGAAAAACACAATAGTTAAGGGAGGTCTGGCTTCGATATCCGGATGACATCGAGATAGGCATTTTTTTATTTTTTTCGTACATTATTTTTTTTTATTATATATGTTTTCCATTTAATTGAGCCTTTTCCAACAATTTCTTTTGTACTTTCTCTGCCCCAATTTATTAAAGTGCAGATACTTGATCCTGAAGGTGGATGACGTCAGCATTTTTAGATATTGGGCTTTTGCACCAGGATCTTTTTCACTTTCAAATAATTCGAAAATTCGCTCAAAACATCTACCCTATAAATGATTCGCTGCCCAAAAATGATTAAAGAAATTTGTTCTCACGGCGAATAATGTTAGGATTACTAGTGTTGTGTATCGGTAGGATTTTGCCGATAACCGATATGTCCCATTTTTTTGGCTTACCGATAATCGATATAATGGCACGATATATCAGTACCGGTGTTATCGCGATAAAAAACCGATAATATTGGTTTCTCATCGCGATAACACCGGTACTTGTAAGGTTAATTCCGTACAGCTATACGGTTTATTCCACGGACGCGCCGTCGACCCTTTCCCCCCCCCCCGATTTCAAAAAAAATCGCGATATTTACTTGGTTTCGATACTATACTTTAAATACTATAAACTACTATTTTAAATTTGTTTTGTAACGTTAATGTGCTGCGCTGTCCGTTCTGAACTCCTGTTATACAGAGTACGGAACAGATTGTCATACGTGGCATGCCACGCCATATACAGTCAGTATTATAAAACAATATATTATAAAGTACTATTATATAGCGTACTAATTTTTTTTCTACTTATCGCTGACAAGGAATTTGTTGGTCTCGGAGCGATATATCAGGACCCCTCACCGTTCGATAACCGAAAACTATCGGTATCAGTTTTATCACGATATGTTTCTTGCTGATACACAACACTAAGGATTACACATCGATGAGGTCAACATATAATATTGATGTTTTCAATATAGCAGATGGACGATATCAGCATGGTTACTGGACATCAGCATAGTTACAGGAATAGTAAATGGATGATGTCAGCATAGTTACTGGATAATGTCAGCATGGTAAATGAATAGTAAATGGATTATGTCAGCATAGTTACTGGGTGACGTCAACATGGTAAAGGAATAGTAAATGGGTGACATCAGCATGGTAAAGGAATAGTAATTGGATGATGTGAGCATAGGGTCTGGATGACTTCAGCATTGTACCTGGATGATGTCATATCGTCGTACTCTAGGAGGAGGTTGCACGTGATAGCCTCTTGCTGACATCACCTCTGCCACCAAAAGACTGCCCTGTCCCTCCCTTTGGGCCAAATCATTCACATGAGAGATTAGGGCATTTGTACCCAAATTTTGGAAAACCAAAACATCATACATCTTTAACCTGCAGAAATTTAAAGACTAAAAACTTCAAAAACCCCAAACTTTCATACCTAAACTGAGATTTATAAATACAATTACGATCTCTATCTCAATCCAAATTGTTAAAAACATACACCAAATTAAGAGCTTGAAGTATCCTAAACTCAAATTTCCTCACGTTTCGTTTTCCTCAAATTCCGTCACCGATTGTCACCCATTTTTACCAAAATGTTTTCTTCCAGCTCAAACAATTATCACCGATTTTTACCAAAATCAAAAACCCGATTTCCTCCAACTCCTCGACCAATCAATCCCATTTTTTCCCACCTCAAAAACCAAATTTCCTCCCGTTCCTTAATTAACCAACACCCATTTTTACCCAACTGAAGAAACCCGTCGTTCTTCCTCCCTCCTTTTCCTCTCTCCCTCGTTTTCCTCCCTCACCCGTTTTTCTCCCTCCCTCGTTCTCCCCCTTCCCTCGTTTTCCTTCCTCCCTGGTTTTCCTCCCTCCCTCCCTCGTTTTCCTCCCTCACCTTCAGTGCCTCTCCCACCATCTGGGGAGCCAAAAACAACCCTTGTAAGAAAAGTCTCATAGTCTCGCCAGGTGTCGCTCCAGCATTGGTTCCTATTCCCGGAGCCGCCAGTCTGGCAGCCGCAGCTTCCACCCAATCTCGTCGTCCCGTCACATAACCACCAGCTGGCGCAATCGTACCGCCCGGATTTTTTATCAGACTGCCCGCCACGAGATCGGCTCCCTGGATTTCCGCCAGCCAAAAAAGGACAAATTCAGAAAAAGACAAATATAGTAAACGCCGGATTAGAAAAGGACGAAGGCGAAAGTCAACGAGGATAACGTTCGGGATACTCTCAGCCCGGATTTTTTTTTGTCAGATTGCCCACTAAAAGATTCGCTCCCTAGGTTTCAGAAAAGGCAGAAAAAGACGAAGGTACAAAGGGCAAGATTGAGATAGAGACTTGTCATATTCGTCAAGGAATGCGTTTTTTCTTTTCTGTTTTTCTTTTTTTCTTTTTTTCTTTGTTTGTTTTTTTTTTGGTTTGAAATCCAATGCATTTTTCTACATTAAATTGGTGCATCAATTATTCAATTATTCTTCGACAAAATATTAACAAGAGACAATGGTTGGCCCATAAAAACATTTAAAACCCTGAAAAAAAACGGCAAAAATAAACTCAAACATATGTGTGTTATTTTTGGTTCAGTATAAACAGGCACGTGGACAGGAAAACAGATAACCTTCCCTAACGTCACTATTCTACTTTTTTAACAGTAAATTTTCCTCTTAAAGAAAAAGTTTGTTGGGATTTTGGAAAATGACTTTACCACAGATGAAGGCTCTTTTGTTTCGACAAATTCGCCGTAACAATTGTCCACAACAATTATGCATTCGCTATTTTGAAGCTGCCCGATTCCAAAATAAAAACCATTGAAAAAAAAAACATTTTAAAATCGTAATGTTTGAAAGCTTCTGGTCAACTTCAAGATTGTAAAAGATAATCAGAAAAAGAAGAATAAAAACTGAATTTCAAAAACTCCCCTTTTCTCCTCACACTCTCGTCGCCTTTATAAGGAAAGAGACAGAGAGAAAGATGAGGCAAAGTTGGTAAGCGAGTCAGGGAAAGGGAGGGAGAGAGGGAGAGAGAGAACTCAAGTTACCTTTCGAAAAGCATCAACAGCACCAAAGAAAACCTAAAAACCAAAAAGAAGTGCCCATCCTTCATCAGAACCTTTAAAAAAAGGGAAAGGTATTTTCTCGCACCTTAATCAATTTAACGGCCTTTTCTATGTCCGCGATTGTCAATGTTTTCCGTTTACTGTTATATCCACACGATCGTTGAATTAGTGCACACCTCGTCTGTGACGTGACAGCTGTCCTCAATGCCTCCCAATTCAAGCCACCATCTTCTGCCAGCTGGACAAAAAGAAAAAAAAAAGGTGAAAAAAAAAAACAAAAAAAATGTGATTTGTCAAATAAATGTGCACAAAAAACAAGAAAGAATCCCATCACCCTCTATTAATATATAGAAGATAGGGTATAAAGGAAGATAGGAAAATATTAACAAAAAAACATATATATACATATATATACACATATAATTAGAATATGTATAAGTGAGTTAGTATTTATTATCGATTATAGAAAGAACGATGGAGAGAGAGAAAGAACGATGGAGAGAGAGAAAGAAAGGGTGAGAGAGAGAGAGATAGAAAGAGTCTCTCACCGGCACTTCCCGGTATGTCACTCCAAACTCCCGAAGAGATCCGTGTCCCACTGTCCCTCTGTGTCCTATCACCTCCTCCAGTGTGTCATAGGGAGCTCCTGCAATGGCCAGAAGCTGACCAATCACAGACCGCCACCTGGCACCATCTCAGTACGGAGTTTACACCTACTAATGTGGATTTTGACAGGTTTTTAATCATAGTTTTAACGAATCAAAAGGTGGGAATGCATTGGACATGGTTCGCTCGTACTTTTATGAAAAAAGTATGGTTAAAAATAGATAATATGTTAGTTAAAGCATGTAAATCAAAATAATAATAAACTATTCTTTCAAAACCCCGAATGTTAGGGGAAAATTGTTTAAAAAAAAAAAAAGTTGTACCCACAACTTAAAGCTAACATATAAAACCTTCTTTTAATTACAGAAGTGAACAGGTTCAGTTCGGTCATTTTTTTCCCTTTCAGAATGTTCCATTCCTGTCAAATTTCTTCGATTTACTTCAGAAACCATTTCAGTTCAGTTCCGTTCCGTTCCTCCCGTTCGCTCAGATGACATTGAATCAGTTCAGTCAGTTAAGCTCCCTCTCCCTCTCCCCCTCCCTCTCCCTCCCCCTCCCCCTCCCCCTCTCCCTCTCCCTCTCTTTTATTTTGATAAGTTCAAATATTCTTAAAGGATTTTTAGGGTTTTAGAAAAACCTCATCGCCCGGACGGAGAACAGCAAAAAGAGAACAAGCAATCGCATGTGTACCTGAAAAAAACTGCAAAAAAAAAAATCCCCATTAAAAAAAATCAAAAAATTAGCAATTTATTAGAACTATCAAAATTTGAGCTTTCAAAATTTGTCCATTTAAAATACAGCAAGAAATACAGAAACAAAAACTGGCAATACCTTATCTGATTATTAGTCACTGCAAAATTTGACGGCACATAAACAGCCAAAAAACCTACAGTACTTGGAAAAAAAATACAGTTTTAAGAATAAAACATACCGTATGTAGAAAAAACTTACAGCATTAAGACAAAAGAAAATGTAGACCTTAAGGTTTTTCTAAAAACATACAGTATTCAGAAAAAACTTACTGTATTAAAACAGAAAAAAATAGTCCTTCAGGATTTTCTAAAAACATACAATATATAGAAAAACGTACAGTATTAAGAAAAAAAAAAAAATAGTCCTCAAGGTTATTGTATGCAATTCATATGTATTCACTTATTGCAAAACGTAAATTACTCATATTTTACATGACAAAAAAAATCATGAATCAACGTAGTTTGCCAATGTGAGAGTGCTCATAGACATACTATACACAAAATTTGCAATAATCCCCATTTTCTCTCCCTCCCTCCCCTCTCTCCCTGTCCCCCTTTCTATACCTCCCTCTACCTCTCTCGTCCCTTTCTTCCTCCATCTCCATCTAACTCCCTCTAACTCCCTCTCGTGCTCTTTGTCTCTCCCTACCACTCTTCCCCTGTCTCTCCCTCACTCACCCCCTGTCTCTCCCCCGCACTCCCTTGCCCTCAATCCCTCTATTTCAGACTCCCTATCTCCCTCTCTCCCTCTCCCTATCTCTACCTCTCTTTCCATCTGATTTACTATCTATGTAGGACTGCACACCCAAAACAAGAGCAAAAAAAAGGGTTTTAATGCAAGAAGGAAGTTTTAACACAAAAAAGGGAGGCTTCAACGCAAAAAAGGAAAGACGTAAAAATTAATTAGGAGGGGGAAGGGGAGAGAAGTCACCTGTGATCTCACACATGCACTTTCTGCTCCAAAAATTTCGGCAAAAGCGGAATCGAGAGCTTCTCTTCCTCCCGAATCGGCGTGACCATATCCTGTGGACCCTGAAAAATGCTGAAAAAAAACCAAAAACTTAAAAAAAAAAAATCCAAAACTTAAAAATAAAACCGAAAAAAAATATATGTTATCCGTACTTTTTAGTTAGATACAGCAGGCGAAGTTGAGAATGTTTGGAAAAAAAACTAAAAGTCCATACATTGAAAGAACTATACATATTCTTGATTAACCTCTTATTCAACACACGAAAAATGTTGAAAAGAGAAATAGACAATGCACAAATTTCAAAAGTAAGAAACTATGTTTTAACTTGCATGTACATTTTTTTTGTGGAAGGCGTTTTCTTTCGAACCTACAGAATGCCAAAGCAAATACCAAAAAATGAATCTGTTTAACTAATAAATAATAATTTTCAGCTTTAAAGATACCTCGGCTAATAAGCAGTCAAAATTCAAAACACAAGAACAAAGCAAAAAAAAAATGCCTGAAACACAGCAAGTAAACCGCAATAAAAATTTGATTAACCACTGGAAACAAGATTTAAAGAAAGAAACAAATGACAAATGCCGCTCCTAGATTTGAAAACTCCACTATACAAAGAAAGTAAGAACCAAGTAAGTGTAAACTGACATGAGATCCCACACGAGCCTGTGAATACGATCGTAAAACTCGGTTCAAATTTTCAGCTACGAGGAAATCAATGGCTGCAAATTCCAATTGGAGCGACTTCACAGCTGCTGCCACCTGTCGATACAGAAATACATCCTAATTCGTGAGTCCTACCGTAATTAGTGTAGACAAACTGATATTATGGAGGAAGAAGACAATACGAACCACGCTAAAAAATTCTCTAAGCAAAAAAGCGACTGAAGTGGACGTATTCGGGCCACCCATGCCAAGGTTCAAAATTAAAGAGGTCCAACGCGAATGTGGGTGGACGGCCAAAAAACTACACATGGTACGGCTATTAGAGTAAACGTTATTTCCGCAACTTAAACCAGTTTTTCTCCGTGCACACTTGTCAGATCTTCATTTAGAACCCACTAATCAAAAGGAAATAGATAGAATCACTACATTCTCCTGGCAAATCTGACAAATGAGCACAAAAAAAAATGGGTTTAAGAGCCCGAAAATTTTGTTTACTCAACAAGGATACACGGTATGGTGCCGTCGGGAGTCATCACAGTTGGCAGCATGGCTATAATAGTTCACGAGCTTTGACGCATAGGTTTTGCCGGTCCCACGTAGAATTTTAAGGTTTCACAAAGTACAAGTTCACAAAGGGTTTTACAGGTCTAAACTAGCTTTACAAGTTTGATGAGCATTATATTTCTCAAAAACGTTTAACAAGTTATAACAATAATAAAACAGAAAACATCAGTTTAAACAGGATTCAAGAGCTTGTCGCAATGTGGGTTGCCATCATAAGAAGTTTGGCGTCATTGATATATCAACATCCTTTTGTTATACATCATCCCAATGTATGACATCATCAACAACGTTTTCTGACATCATCAAAGTTGAATAGGATTTTGAGCATTGTACATCATGACTTTTTTAAGCTCAGTAACATCACAATCCAAAAATTTCACAACATCAAAATTCAAATGTGGAACTAAATCAAAAAAACATCGCATTTTCAACATTACAAAAAGATTAACATGAGGCACTACATGGTGTCAAAGCACAGAAAAAAATAAAAAAAATAAAAGACAACAACTATTTCATTATTCTCACCTCTGGCGAGAATGGGAGAGAATTTGCAAAAGCGGTTTCAAAAGTGTCCTTTTCTTCCACTGCTTCCCGCGAAGAAGAAGCCAAAGTTACATCCGAAGAAGAAATGGATGTCGATGATCTTGCAACAAAAACATTATTAGGGTTTGACTTAGGGAATTGGCAAAGATCATAATGAATCGAGTTTCTTTTCCAAGGTCTTATGGCTGCTGCTATGGTCTTGAAAGACAGAGCTGACAATGCTAGAGAACCATTAGGGTTAGGGTTTAGATGAGAATTAGGGTTAGGGTTAGGGATAAAAATAGGAGTATGAATGGGGCTTAAGGCAAGGACAGCCATGGATGAATAAGCTTTTGTCAATGAGAAATTAAGAATCCAAATGGTAAAGAAAGCCTCGAATTGAGTTACTAAACTTAAGCAGAAATGGAGGATTTACTTGAATCGAATAAGAGAATCGGAATCGGAATCGAATTGCCAAATAGAATCGGTAAAAGCGCTCGATTCTAAAAAGCGGCATCATTTGTACGGACGGCATTGAAATGAATCGACATTTTTGTGCGACATCAAACCACTTGTCTATAAATTTGTGCATTTCTGTCCTAAATTTAAAATTTTAACCTTTCCGTGCGTACTATACAGAAAAACGTATAGTACGCACTCTTTTCACGCGAACTACAGCACATTACTGTACTGTACTGTACAGTACATAACAGTACTGTACTGTACTGTACTGTACAGTACAGTACTGTGTACAGTATTTCGCATATTTAAACCCATGTTTTACAGTCCTGAAAATAGCAGAGAGGCTTTTCAGACAGCATAACCTAACCCTAATCCATTACTGGTACAGCTGTCTATCTAGGATTTCTTAGGGTTTCTCTTAACCCTTTTAATATACCATTCTCTTCTTTTTTTGCCTTTTTTTTCTTAATTTTCTTTCCTGTTTTTCGTTATGTCCAATACCACATCGCATGATGGTGTTCCCTCTGTTGGAAAAAAAAGAAAAAGGAAAGTTCCAATGGATGAAAAAAAACTCTCCTTGTCAGAAGAAAAGGAATCTGTTTCAAAAAAATATCCAAAACGATCTCAAAAAATAAAATATTCTCCATCCAAGTCTAAAACTCAACATGTTAAGAAGAATGTCCCCTCCGAAAGAAAGGAAAGAACCCTAAAAAACCCTAAAAAACCAAAATTGCAAAGTAAAGCAGAAGAAAAGAAAGGTGATCAACAAAATTTGAAGCTTCCAAGCTTGCGAAAAAATACAAAACCAAAAAAACAATCCGTTGTGCGTCGAAAAAAAAAAATCGAGAAAGACGAGAAACATTGTGGCAATTCTCCATCGTACAAAATTGTACGGATGGAGAGGGACATAGTAGGTTAGGTTGGGAAGACCTTCCTAATGATTTAATTTTCTATATTTTAAGTAAATTAGGGTCCAAATCCGTATTAGCTGCTTCCTTAGTTTGTAAGAGTTGGAGAGAAACAGCTCTGAGTGACTTCCTCTGGTCTCAATTTTATGTGAAGAGGTTTGGAGAACTGCCATCGGAGAAACCGACAAAAATGGGAAGTAGTGGGTAAGTATCCAAATGCGTTAAACCTCTCTCTCTCTCCCGGTCCCTCTCTCCATCTCCCTCTCTCTCTCTCCCTGTCCCTCTCCTTCTCCCTGTCCCTGTCCCTGTTCCGTCCCTCTCCTTCACTCCTTTGTCCTCCCACCCTATTCCTCTCTCCTCTCCCTCCTCTATTCCTCCCCTTCTCTCCTCCTCCTCCCTCCCCTCTCCCTCCTGCTCCTTCTGCCCTCCTCTCCCTCTCCCCCCTCTTCCTCCCTCCTCCCCTCTCGCCCTCCCCTCCCCTTCCTGTCCCATCCATGTTAACATCAAAATTAAAACTGATATTTCCATTACTTTCGTCGCAAACATTTCTTTAACCTGGTTTATTCCTCCTCCCCAAGCCCCCTCCGTTCCCTCCTGCGTTTTTGCGGTCTTTTTTAGTCTTCAGGCTTTCTAAAATTAAAGTGCAAAAAGTCCCTCTGGTAAACCTTTTTACAACGAGTTCGAATGGGAAAATGCGCTCGAATTTGTTCCATTTGTGGGAAAGCTTTTTCGGATCGTGGAGCATTATTTGCTCATAAAGAGTTCCATGCTCGCAGATTCAGGTCAGTTTCAGTTAGGGAGCTTGTTATCGTTTTTCTTGTGTTGTAATTTGATTAGTTTTGGGAGAGTTTTAATAATGACCTTCGGTTTACTATTCGATCTTGGGCTGCTTGATTCTTCTTTCTTTCTTTTGTTAAATGTATGTTTGAATTTATTGTTTTCCAATTTTGAGGTTTGTTCGTTTGTTGTTTCATGTTTGTTTGTTGATTTTTAACCTTTTATGTTTTGTGGTTGAGGTTTGTTAGGTTTTACAGAAGTCTTTTGAAAAAGCCTCTATTTTACTTCGTTTTCTTTTTCTTTTTCTTTCACCACTCATTTGCTTGAAATGTTCAAAAATGTCATTGGCATCAGGTGACAAACCGATGGGAAAGATACGGAGCAAAATACCGTCTATTGACATTTGAGTAAACAATTCCAAAAGTTGTGAGGAACATGAAAAATTGCAATTTTCATGTCGTTCACCAGGAAAATGTTTTTAGAATTTAATTACGTCATTGCGTCACATAAAATGAAGATGAGGTGTCACTTTTCATCTACCTCGGCGGTATTTTCGCATAAGAATATTGTTTAATTTTCCTTTTTCTTAGTTCTTTTTATTTAAGGATGGAGGGTTTTCGCAAACCATTTTCAAAGCTTTAAGATAAAACCATAGGAGCAATTATTTTTGGGAGTTTTTTTCCTTTTTTTAACATGCAAAGTTTTTTTTTTTTCAGTTTTGGATCAGAAGTTGTAGGATGTGTTAGGAACTACCTTGAATTCATAATTCTTCTTCTCTTTTTTAAAGTGGTTAATTGCATTTTTTTCTTTTCGATCATGGCATTTTCGTAAAAAAAAATGAACAGTTTCGTTTCATCTTTTGCCTCGAATTCTATTCAGTTTTGATTATGTATCTTAGTGTTGTTTAGTTTGTCATTATATTGGTATTTAATGATTTAAAATGGTATGAATTGTTTCTTAGAGTTAAAAAAATAGGTTTTAGGGTTTTAGAAAGTTTAGAAGAAATGGGCAACTTGACTTTTCTGCCAATCGAACAAAATTTAAATTTTGACCTTGTCAAGGTAATGGATTTGACTTATCTTAACGAAAAGCATCCTTTCGGCTTTTGTAATAGTTTTTGGCTTTTTCTTCTTTTTCGGCATTTTAGCTGGTTTTCAGTTTTTTTTCAGCTTTTTTTGCGGCTTTTTTTCGGACTTTATTTTCCGCCTTTTTTTTTCGGCTTTTTCGGCTTTTTCGCCTTTTTCTTCTTTTATCGGCTTTTTTCTCCTTTTTCGGCTTTTTTTTTCTCCTCTTCCGGCTTTTTTTGGCTTTTTTTTTGCCTTTTTTCAGCTTTTTGTTTCGGCTTTCTTTGGCTTTTTTCGGTTTTTTTCTCCTTTTTCTTTCGCTTCACTGTTTACATGCTTGTGAGTTGGCATTTGTGGTTTGAAATGGTTCTTTTCTGGAATTTAGATTAATGTTTTGGCTTTGTATCACATATATAAAAGTAATAACAACAACGAGAACGGGGAGTGAGATAGTGTCTTTTTTTCTTCTCGTTATTCTCTCTCATAATCCTTCAGAATCCACTTTGTTTTGTCTTTTGTACTCTCGTATTTTCGTACTTAATTTGTCCAAAAGATTTGAAAAAAAAAATCAATTAGCTCCCGTGCTATTTGTGCAATGGTAAACCATCTGAGTCCATGGGAACAAAAGGAAGTAGCACGGCAAAAACTGAAAAAAACTACATGTCGGGGGAAGAAACAAAAACAATAAGCAAGGCAAAAGCAACGAAAACACGAAAAGATGGCTAGTAGACGGAAAACACCCAAAGAAGCAAAAAACAACAAAAGAAACATCTAAGGAAAGAGCTAACACCTATCAACAAAACCCCAACATAACTAAAAATCTACGCAAAGCAACCACGTAATAAAATAATTAAAAGCTTAGTAAAATAATTGAAAGCTTAGTAAAATAATTGAAAGCTTAATAAAATAAAAGCTTAATAAAATAATTAAAAGCTTGATAGAATATTTAAAAGATTAAATAAAAAAAGGGGGATGGGAAAACGTCTCAGTACTGTAGTGGAGATAGGGTAAAACAGTAACACGAGATTATACAACAAAGAAACAATTCCATGAAAGGTATAAAAATGCAAAATAGAAGTGCGCAAATCTCGCACACATAATATAGAATTATAAAATGTAAAACACGACCATAATTATATGTGGTAGATTATTATAGATGGCTATACACAATCTGGCAAGTTATCTCTCCTGGGGTAATTAAACAGGCTAGCAGGCCACCAACCGACGTGGTGTGAAATTTAGTCTAGATACAGGCGCATATCACACCCCTCCTCGCGCTTTACTTTTAGTTAGTGTGATGAACAACATTCGATTGTGAAAATAATGTGATGTATGTTCAATTACGGAGAATCACAAAAACAACTACACAAGAAAACTTGTGATGGAAAAAACATATAAGTAAAAACGTCATAGCAAACAAAAAGTTCTAAACATTACAATAAAGTAGGCTAATTCTAACCCATCAAACATGAAAACGTTGAATAAAACATGTACCTATCAAACTGCAGACCTAGACGGACTACTCACAGCCAAAAGACAATTGACTTTAGATGAATGCCTAATACTTTGACAACAACCGCAAAGGATGTTGATGTGAACCGGGTCTCTTGTTGGAAGGTGTGGAATGCCACGTTTGTCATCTGCCATAGTGCTTCTTCAAAGGTGGGTCGCATTGTCCAAGGGAGGTCGGTACTTGTTGACAATAAAAAATACAACCTTCTAAGTCCCTTAGATTTAACAAGATTTCCCACACACTCGAAATAGGACGACAAAAATACTTTTTTAGAGATACGAACATCTCCACCGAAAACAAACGAATTCGTATGTTGTGTCTCTAAGCGTAGTCTAGTTCCATACAAGAATATAAATCTCAAGTTGTCACGCCCTTATGTGGTGCCACACAAGGATAAACATTTGCCTAGATCGAATCGGCGATTACCACTTTACCAAGGGACTTTCCAACATAGTGGAGGAAAACCCACACAACTCAATGACTTCGAAAATCTATAGTCCGATGCTAAGGGGGTAATATACGATCAAAGTCAAGTTTGGGGGTATACGCGCTCTAATCCCAACAGCTGCAATTGCAACTCTCTTTATATCATGAGCAACAATTTAACTCCTCTTTGTTTCATCACCAACGCCAATGGACACGTTCACCAGTTATAAGTTTATTGCAAACTAAGGCCGGTTGTTTAAAAGCGATAGGTGAAGTAGATGAAATTGTCAGCTTAAAGCGTAGATGAAATGTTCAGCGGATAAACGGAGTGTTACCGAAATTCAATGGCTTGCAACCACATAACAACCCATGGCCACGAACACAAATGTAAACGATCACCCCATTAACGAGAAAGTAGAGCCTTTACGACAATATAGCTCGACACGACTAACCCTTCTAGTTAGCTAGAAATCAACCTTGCCATTTTCAACAACATATGTGAAAAAGTGGGAAAAAACAATGAAAGAGAAGTAGGAAATCGTTCCACATCAAACACATTTCCAACTTTATTCCAAAATGGGGGTCATTAGTGAAATAGGAATACTATGAGTTTCCCACTCTTAAAAATTGCACATCCAAAAAACAACATTAAAAACTAAAAGAAAAATAAATCCTTTAAAAATGAAAAAAAGATGTGTTATACTGAAAATCAATAATATTTCTCAAAAGGTTTCAAAAGATAATGTGAAACTAATACTATTGGATCTAACCTCGCAACTTGGTTAATCCTTTGGATACGCGAATTTAAAAATAGAGAAATTACAAAACATGTTTCTCCGGTTGAAATCGAAAAGGAAAATGTGGTTCAAACGGATATGTCTCCGCAAAGTAAACCTTCCAAGCAAAAACATCTTTCGAGCTGTTCACTACAACTAGCATTCTCTCACCACAATCATACAAAAATCTTCGTTTCGGACATTAAAGAAACAACACAATCAAACGTATCCCCCTTAACCACTTTAAAACACTTTTTCTTTGAGCTCACGTGTCGGATTAGTCATCCGACGGTTGGGGTCAAAAGGGAAGATTTTGTCCTTGTGATCGTTGGTCTCGGATAAAAAACCGAACATGGGTGCTTGACGAAAATATGCTTTAGGAGGCGACAAAGCATTAACCTTAGTAGCAATACACGGTCTAGTTCCAACTTCATCGGATTCTCTATACCAAACCAAACCTAGTTCAAGTCTGGAGATACGATTATAACCTTCTCGAACATAAGCACTGAAAACCACACTGCAAATAAATGATGTTATCTCCCGAGTGGGGAGATACATATTTTTATGTTACATCATCCTCCCGCACGAATAGAAGAAAACGACAACAGCGACCGTACCTTGTCCCTCGGTACGGTGCTCGTTTCGTTTTTCGACGCTAGCCCGCGAGGATGATAGGTCTCGTATCGCTCTCCACTTGATATATAACCATTAGTACACCGTGAATCGATATTAGAGTTAATAAATAATTATTGTAAAGAGACAATTAGTGTAATTAAGTCTATTTGAAGTTAAAAGGTCCAACCCCAACAAATGAACGCTAATTTGTATAACTAACACTAATTTCGATACACATTCTTATATTGTATCCACGATATTTTATATTCACATATTCGATGCGTGAACGTGTGAGAACAAGTTCTCGCGATTTTCCCTCGTCTTTATGACTTGGTATCAAATTTGGGTGTGCTTTTCCGTGGCGACGCCTTTACTTGACACGTTTTGTACGTTTGTACGGAATAATGAGCATTTTGAGGACGGACGGACGGATATTGTACATTACACTTCTTAAAAATAGTGGAAATTAGAGTCATTAACGCCAATTAAACAATACATATATTCACGTAAAAAAATTAGATTCATTCATTTTATCTTAGATTTGAGGGTCGAACTTTGGGGGGGAGGGTGAATTAGGGTTATTAACATTAATAGAGATTCACGGTGTAAGACGAGCAAAACTGAAAACCATGAAAATTTATGAAAAGGGTTTTAGCCGCCTCAAACGGGATATTGATTCGTCAAATTTGGGAGTTGATCACGATAAAGAATTTTAGACTCTTAAATAGGCATAACTAATAGTACTTTAGAATATGTTTATTTTTCCCGATTTTTATTTTCAATTTTATTAGAAAAAACCACCCTGGATAAGGGAAGAGTTACACTATATGAAAAAGTG
This sequence comes from Zygnema cylindricum, assembly GCA_037447655.1. Taxonomy (NCBI): domain Eukaryota; kingdom Viridiplantae; phylum Streptophyta; class Zygnematophyceae; order Zygnematales; family Zygnemataceae; genus Zygnema; species Zygnema cylindricum. The sequence goes on along the minus strand of JBBHKE010001044.1, from coordinate 153,804 downwards.
AGGTTATTTTACAATATGTGGCACTTTACCGTACCATGTCATACAATTTTTTGGTGTGTTTATGAAAAACAACACGACAAAAGACACGATTATGATTCTCCAAGGGTCCGAGAGAAACATCAGCCATCCGATTATACTTTGCTCTTCATCCACAAAGCAAACGTTCGGCTTTGTAATGGGCTACCCACCTCAAGGAGGTGAGTACTCCATCACACAACATGTATAATCGCTACATCTGGATAATATAGACTCCTACGACGACAGACTACCACAAAAAAAATCATTAGTCGCGAAGGCCACGTGCCGTATGACAAGGTGGACGCGAATCCACCAAAAGCTAACATAAACTTTTTCCAAAAAGATATTCCGTCATGCTCCTTTTGTCTTCCCCTCATCTTTGTGGTTTCCCTTGCTCAAAGTTTTCGTTTTGAAAAGACAAGGCTAGTAAAGCATGCGCTAATAACGATAGAGCGTCTACGGAGAAAAGTGTGTTTGAGTTGTACCATGACATAGTACGCATGTTTTGTACAACGATATAGTATGCGAGTATACATTTCACATTGAAATTGGTCGGTTTGTAAAATCTTTGAACGTTAAAATGCGTGGTACCACTAAAATCAAGACACGTGAGTTTTAGACACTACAACGTGAATCGCTTACAGTGTTAAAAAAATATTTGTGCAAAGAAAAATTTAGTGTTATTAGCGCTATATTGGGTTTCATGGTCTCGCGCCGACAAAATTTTAACTCTAATTTATAGTGTTGTGTATCGGTAAGGATTTACCGATAACCGATATGGACCTTTTTTCGGGTTCCCGGTAATCGATATATTGACATCGGTCTTATCGCCGATAAATAGCCGATAATATCGGGTACTTATCGGCGATAATGTCGTTAACGATAACTATCGGCGATAACTGTACGGACCGTACAGATAAATGTACGGCCTGCACACGCAACTGTACGTCGTATTCCTCGGACGCGCAACGGACCCCCTTACTCCCGATTCCGGTAAAAAATCGTGATTTTTCCATCATTATTCCTAATTTAAGGGGGTTTTCAAAATTCGTGCTGCCAAAATTTTCAAAATATGGCGTCTGGAAATGGCGGCAGTCTGACAGGTGTGTTCGTCTGCTTCTTTCAGTCTGTTCGTCTTTTTTGGAAAAAGTTTGATTCAGAATTTTACTATGTATTTTATTTTTTTCGTTTCGATAGTATAGTTTTATAACAATAAAGTATTAACTTATATTGTCTACGTTTATGTGCAGCGCTGTCCGTAAAAATTTTCAGTTAAATAGATACGCGGAACAGATTCTTATATGTGGCATTCCACGCTATATAGACCGATATATCAGGACCTCGGACCGTTCGATAACCGATAACTATCAGTATCGGTGTTATCGCGATAAGTTTTTTACCGATACACAACACTAGAAAAATTAAGCAGCTTAAAACAGCCAGAACATAAAGAAACTAGGGAAAGGCGTAAAAAACAAAGAAAATGACAATGCTAGCTAAATATAAGTAATTGAATGAAAACTACCCAAATTTAGTGTCCGAAAAGATAAGAAACCTACGGTAAATAATTACCCAAAATGCTAACAAGTTAAGGTCCACAACCTCAAAGATTGTGGATGTCGACTAGCTCTCGTGCAAAAATATTTGGAATCCCCCGCTTATAAATTTCACCATGTTTCGCCGGAGGAGAGTCGTTGTTGCGCTAGATGAACCGATACACGTTGACGCTAGAAAACACCAAGAAGGCTCAGTGGAAGAAACCTTGAAGGACTTCGAGGACTTTTATATTCAATTCTTTTGAGCGCATAACTACGTAGGGGATCGTCAAAGGATTCGTCCAAAAGTATCAAAAATCTCTATTCTAACTGTTATGTCAGGTCTCAACGAGTATAAAATTTCTTCGTCGAAGATGTTGGGCTTTGGGTTGTCGTGCTTGTATGTTATGTCCAGTGAGAAGAAACATCTGACCGAGCTAGATATGTTTGGACCACATTACCAACGGTCCTCCCACACCAGTGGAGGAAAACAAAATTAACGCAAGGACCACGAAGACCTTTAAATTGGGAATAAGGATGAAGTATATGAGAAACATCTTGTTATACTATGTGTGCTTGACTTCGACACCAGCCGCAACAATTGCATCGTGAAAATAATTGTTTGTAACAATACGTTCCCTTTTTAGAAAAGAACCCTCTTTCAAATTAATAGTTTGGTTGTAAACGAAATGAACGCGCCCTAAAAGCAATGGGCGAGGGAAACCAAAAGGTAGACCTAAGCCAAGCATACCTTGATCAGACGTTAACGAAGTGTCAACTAGTGTGGCTTACAACCAAGGACCAATCGTTAGCTAGAAACACGAGGGTAAAAATCACGCGATAGGGCAAAAATTAGGGCGTCTAAGAGATTATGCACCTCAACAACTCCTAATAATTATGATGCTAGGGTAAAGCATGAGATGCAAACGGTCCCAATGTAACCGAACCCATCGGCTCATTTTCCGCACCAAAGTCAAGCCATTTTCAATCATTGGATAACTTCTTTCGAGAAAACGACTGTTGAGAAAAACAAAAACAATTGCTGGCTGCATATATAAAAATTACTAGTGTTGTGTATCAACAAGGTTTTTGGCGATAATCGATATGAACCTTTTTTTGGCTTGTTGATAATCCATACATTGGCACGATATATCGACACTGGTGTTATTGCCGATAAAAAACTAATAGTAGTAGTTTTTTATCGGCGATAACCCCGATACTAATAACCACCGACGATAATTGTACGGCTTATACCGTACAATTGTACTGTTTATCTCATTGTATTGAAACGTCGTTACTTAGTTACACAAATTACGGAACAGATTGTTACACGTGTCATGCCACGCTGTATTGAGCGAAAAATATAATACAGTATATTATAAAGTACCATTATATATTATACTATACTTTTTCCAATTATCGTCGATAAGGAATTTGTTGATCTCGGAGCGATATATCGGGACCCGTGACCGTTCAATAACTGATAACTATCGGTATCGGTGTTATCGCAATAAATTCCTTGCCGATACACAACAATATAATTTACACAAGAAAAACTGTGGTTATTGTGAGTATTGTTTTAGGAAAGGATACTAAAATGGTAGAAAAAAGCATATAAGGGATGTTTTAGTAACTACACCGCCAATCGTTATTAGCGTTGTGTACGCTAATTCTGTCCCGCTTTTTTTTATTTTTTATTCTCCATTAGTGTAGTTCATTCTATTTTTTTATTTATTCTATTTAGGGTTATTTTCAGTACGTTGTCTCTTAAATAGAGTGGTGTACGGTCAGTGTCAGATCGTACATAAATGTACCTTTTTAAGTTAAAAAGTACAATAAATTAGTTTTAGTAACCGCGGACGCTTGAGAATGTGCGTTCTAAAAAGGAAAAAAAACCAGATCGTAAAAAATCACGTTCGCACATATTCGTCTGACAGCCGCGTTTCGACCGTGTGAATGTACGATTTGTGTACGATTTGTCAGATTTTGTACGGAGACTTATATTAGTGTAAGCATGTTTGCGACCGACATTTTTTTTTTCAAAGATCCAAATTACCATAATCAAACAGTTAGAATGTATGATTTTTCCCAAAATTTTCAAATTATTAAATAGCGTACACCATAGTAATTACTTTTATACGCTAAAAAACTTACACGCTAATAACGATTGGCGGTGTACTTATTGCGTATATATGAAATGCCCTCAGTTTGATTCATTATATATTTTTTCCCGTCCATCCATGTTGAAAATTATTGGTATGGAGATATGCCCTATAGCCTGATTCGTACGTGTGGTTTCTGTGAGCATTAGTGTTGGGTATCGGGTAGTTTCATATCGTGATAATCTCGATATTCGATATGTCGAATATCGATCGAGCAAAGTCCTCGATATATCGTACCGCGACCAACATAAATTATCGCGATATATATCGCAAAAAAAGGGTGTCCGTACATATACCGTACAGAGAAAGTACGGTAAACCGGACGCAAAATGGTACGGACCCCCCCCCCCCCCCACTGAGCGCCCGCCATGGGGGGGGGGGGTTTTTTGAAAAAAAAATCCGGAAAAAAAAAATCTGGATATTTAGCTTCTCCGTACATGGTCTCGATATATCGATTATCGGGTACCGAAAATTCGGTATATATCGAATATCGGCAATAGGTCCTCGATACCCAACACTACACCGTGAATCGTTATTAGCCTTATGTACGCTATATCGGCACCCCAAAATTTTGATATTGATACCTTAAATATAATAAATTACACTATTTAAGGACGTGGACCATAATGTGCCACGTCTCCTGGAACTAAATTAGAATGAATGATGCTAATTTTTTCTTTACACTAATAATTTTTATACGCTAATAACGATTCAAGGTGTAGTGAGCATCATAATCGGTAAGGATACGGAACAGATAGACGAAAGCGTATCGGTACTCCGTGTCGCGTATGTATGAAATGCCTATAATTTGATTCAATATATTTTTTCCTTCCATTTACGTTGAAAGTTATTGGTCTGGAGATATGGCCCCTAACCTGATTCGTACGGTACACATACTTGTCTCATTGTCTTTTGTGTTCCGACAATTTGAGTTCTGACAGGCTGTTTACTTTGTCTTTTTTCTCTGTTCGTGTACTTGAATTCTAGAACTCTTGATGAAGGCAGGCTGTCATCTTTCTTCTGTTATCTACAGTATACCGTGAATCGCTATTAGCGTAATGAAATAGATAGCGTAATGAAACAATTAGCGTTATTTACGCTAATTGGGAATGTCGTATTTTTTGGAAATAATTTTTATTCTAATTTTTCGTACACTCTAATTTGCAAACTGCTTTGTAAAAAATTTCGGTTCAGAATATCTCCACACTACAACATGTGCATGTACGAAATTGTTCAAATCGTACGCCGTCGCATTTTTTTTTCATCCGTGAATGCCGGAAAATATTTACGCAATTACATGTTAGCGCGATTACGGGACAGCGTGAATATCTTTTCTGTACTAATCTACTTAAAAAAGTACAAAAAATACATCTCTGACAGACCGTACACCACACTATTTACGATTGAAATATATTAGAGTAATGAATCCTATTTTATGGAACACCTCAAATAACGTGTAGGAACATTTAGAATGTCTAATTCTATTTGAGAATTTGCCCAAAAAAACAGGGTACCTCAATTAGCGACCAACGCGCTAATAGCGATTCACGGTGTAGCGTCCTCGTTTTCACACTGGCCAAAAACCTAAAACCACTACCTCCAAATTTCTGTGTACTCGTGATTCTGTAAACAACAGAAAAAATATTTTCAAGCCAATTGCGAATGTGCAAATTTCCATCCAGCGAATCATCGTCCGCGTAATGACCGATCTGGTGTATCACTGGCGCAACTTTCGGGTGTTTAGAAGAGATCTCATGCCTGTCCCATTAATTTAGAGAAAGTACAATTAGTTCGATGTACAAATCTCCAGAGATTGTAGAGCTGGCTGCAGACTTTTGTCTATCCGCCACGGGGGAAGCGCGTCAGGGGCTGTATTATTGGCGTGGGAGCACACGTGTCAGAGAATTTTTGCGGTCATGAGCTCAGATTGACGGAACACTGACCGTACAGCGACTCTGCAAACCGCTCTTTGGAAAACCAAGATCGCGTCCGTACGCAGGGCAAAACGTTTGGAGACACAACAGGTTTGAACGGTCGATTTGTTGTAGCCTTAGAGGGATCGCTTGGTCGACAAATTTGCATTGTGGACATCTTAAGTGGTTGTCATACTTGCCGGGATTGGCAGCAACAGGTATAGACACGTGTTTACCTGGTACGGATGGTCCTCTCAACTTGCACAACGTGTCAGTAGATCTCTGCAACGAAAAGATTTACACGTTCAAATTCAAGGATGTGCTAAAGTACAAGCTCCGTAAATTTGGACACACCTGTGTTGTCACAGCCTGAGCAATCTCCAGAAGCAGATTTTGAGTGTTCACATTTGACAATTGTTTCGCGACTTTGGCAACGGATTTTTCCGTCCTCTCATGTTTTTGTCATTTACGCAGGATGTTCGAAACAAATCATTACGGAAGTCAATCAGATTCCACCTCGACTGCAATAACTTGTGAACCGAGTTAACCGACAAAGTGATACGGCAGGTCGAATCGGGCCAAATCTTTTGTCCTGGAATTATTTCTGGTGAATTCTCATGCTTCCAGAATTCGAACATTTTTGGATCTGTCTTGTCACGGGCGAACTTTGTTATTTGTTATCCGTTGCCAAATCTTCTTTTGTTGGTTTCCCTTTTTTAATTATCCTGCCCGACGAGGAAAACACAACAAAAAAAAAAAACAGATAGAAAGGAAAAAAAAGGAAAAAAAAAACAAAAAAAGTGCTACTACTTTTTATATCCCGCCTTCCCCCGACCTCTCATCTTCCCCCTTGCGTCACTTGTCCTTCCTAGGTTGTCCTCCCTCCCGCTTCCTCTCTCTCCTCCCCTCTTCTCCCCTCTCCTACCTCCCTCCCTCCTTCCACCACCTTCTCCTTCCTCCCTATTCTTTCTCTCTCTCCTTCATCTCCTCCCTCTCTCTCCTTCCTCCTTCTCCTTCCTCTTCTTCCTTCCTCTCCTTCCTCTCCTCCCTCGCTCTCCTCCCTTCCTCTCCTCCCTCTTTTACCTTCCTCTCCTTCCTTCTCTCTCTCCTTCATCTCCTCCCTCTCTCTCCTTCCTCCTTCTCCTCCCTCTTCTTCCTTCCTCTCCTTCCTCTCCTTCCTCTCCTTCCTCTCCTTCCTCTCCTCCCTCTTTTTCCTTCCTCTCCTTCCTCTCCTCCCATCTTCCGCCCTCTCTCTCTTCCCTTCCTCTACTCCCTCCCTCTCCTCCCCCAACTTACCTGGGCTCCTCCTCTTCCTCTCATACTCCTCCCTCCCTAAAGAACCCTCAAACCCTAAAGAAACCCTAAAAAGGAAACCCTAAAAAATCCATAATCAACCGTAAAAATGTAAACAAGCTTTTCTTTTTCCGAGACAAAACGATTGGCTTTTGTATTCCACTCTAAATATGGTATGACTCAGAGGACAGTCCCAATACTGAAAACAGAGAGGTAGTTGCCAAGAATTGGATAACATTTTAGGGTTTGTTTGTGTTTTTTTGGGTGATCCCTCCAAACCAAAAGACAAACCGTCTATTGTTTTAAACTCTGTTTTCTATAAAAACATCTTAATAACTGACTAATTGAAGTAGATAATACTCACTCCTTCCCTACCTCCTCCCCCACTCCCTCCTTCCCTCCCCCCTCCCTACTTCCCTTTCCTCTCCCTCCCTCTCTTCCCCTCTTCCCCCTCTCTCCCCCCCTCTCCCTCTCCCTCTCCCTCTCCCTCTCCCTCGCTCCCTCCCTTCCTCTCCCGCCCTCCCTCTCTACTCCCTCCCTTACTCCTCTCCCTTCCTCACTCTCTGTCTTTTTCTCTCTACTTGTCTCTTTGTCTCCCCGTCTGTCTTTCTATCTGCCTCTCTATCTGTCTTTCTGTCTGTTGCTCTGTCTGTCCCTTTGTCTCTTTCTCCGTCTCTTTGTCTCTCCCTCTGTCTGTCTGTCTCTCCCTCTGTTCGGTTGTCTCTTTCTCTCTCTGTATCTCCGCATGTCTGGAAGTTTCTCTGTCTGGCTGTTTGCCTTTTTTTTCTGTCTGTCTGGCCGTCTTCCCAGCTGTCAGGTTGTCTCTTTCTGCCGACTTTTTAGCTTTTTCTGACTGTCTGTTCGTCCGTCCTCTTTTCAATCTTTGTCTCACTTTCTCTTTGTCGATCCGTCTTTCAGTCTTTCTTTCTTAGGTCTGTCATTTTGTATGTCTGTTTTTCTGTTTGTTATTTGTTTGTCTTTCTGTCTGTCCGTCCATCTCCTTGTATGTGCGTCTTTCTCTGCCCGTCTGTGTCTGTCTGTCCGTGGGTTGTCTGTCTGTCTTTCCGTGAGCTTGTCTATCTTTCTGTCTTTCTCTGTATTTTTCCGTGTATGTTTGGCTGTGTTTCTCACTGTTTCTCTTTCTGTTTGTGTGTCTGTCTGTCCGTTTGTGGTTACAGTGTGTCACTGTCTATTTTTGTGTATGTCTATCTATTTGTCTGTTTGTTTGTCCGCATGTCTCTGTTCTGTCCGCTTGTTTGCCTCTGTCCGTCTCTGTCTGTGTCTGTCTGTGTCTCTCTGTATCTGTTGTTTCTGTCTTTCTGTATGTCTGTCTTTTGTCTTTCGCACTCTGTCTTCTTTCTGTTTGTGTGTCTGTCCGTCCGTTTGTGTGTCTCAGTATGTCACTCTATGTCCCTGTGTCTCTCTGTTTTTGTCCGTCTGTCTGTTTGTCTCAGACTGTCTCTGTCTGTCTTTCGGTCTTTCATTCTGTCTTTCTGTCTGTCTGTCTACCTTGTCTTTCTTTCTGTCCGTCTCCCTGTCTGTATTTCATTCTGTCTTTCTAACTGTCTTTCTCTCTTCTTTCTCTCTGTCTCTCTGTCCTACAGTCTGTCTCTGTCTGTCTATCCGTTTTTCAAACTTTTGTCTGTCCGTCTCTTGGTCTTTGTCTTTCTCTATCTGTGTGTCTCTGTCTATCTGTCCGTTTCTATCTGTCTCACCGTCTGTCTCTATCTGTCTCTCTGTCTTCTGTCTATTTGTTTGTCTCTATCTGCCCTGTTATATGTGTGTATATATCTCTCTGCCCGGCTGTTCTGTCTGTGTCTTTGTTTGTCTCTCTGTCTCTCTGTGTGTCAGTCCGTTTGTCTCTGTCTGTCTGTTACTTTGTTTGTTGTGGTATGTCTTTCTCTCTTTCTGTTTGTCTTTCTTTCCGTCTTTCTATCTTTCTTACTTTCATGATCCCTTGCAGTATCTATTATTATTGTCTTTTTGTGCAGCAATTTCTGAAGTTTTTTCGAAGTCCAACTTCCGAGACCATGCAGTTCTTTAATTTCGTTCTTTTTCTTTCTTTCTTTCTTTTTATCTTTCTCCCTATTTCTTTCTTCCTTCCTTTCTTTATTTTTTTTTCGCTTTCTTTTTTCCTTCTTTCCTTTTTTTTTTTCTCTGTTTTTTTCTTTCCTCCTTTCTTCTTTTCTTTTTTCTTTCTCCCTTTCTTTCTTTTTTTTTCTTTCTTTCCTTTTTGCTTTCTTTCTTCGTTCTTTCTTTTTTCATTTTCGCTTTCTCTTCTTTCTTTTTTTCCTTTCTTGCTTTCTTTCATTATTTCTTTTTGGCTTTCTTTCTTCCTTTTTTTCTTTCTTCCTTTCTTTCTTTCTTTCTTTTATCCTTTCGTTCTTGCTTCCTTTCTTTAATATCTTTTTATTTCTTTCTTTCTATCTATCTTTCTCCCTATTTATTTATTTCTTCAGTTCTTTTATTCTCTTCCTTTCTTCTGTTTCTTCCTTTCTTTCATTATTCCTTCTTTTCTTTCTCTCTCTCTTTCTTTCTTTCTTTCTTTCTTTCTTTCTTTCTTTCTTTCTTTCTTTCTTTCTTTCTTTCTTTCTTTCTTTTTTTCTTTCTTTCTTTCTTTCTTTCTTCCTTCCTTCCTTCCTTCCTTCAGTATCTATTATTATTGTCTTTTTGTGCAGCAATTTCTGAAGTTTTTTCGAAGTCCAACTTCCGAGACCATGCAGTTCTTTAATTTCGTTCTTTTTCTTTCTTTCTTTCTTTTTATCTTTCTCCCTATTTCTTTCTTCCTTCCTTTCTTTATTTTTTTTTCGCTTTCTTTTTTCCTTCTTTCCTCTTTTTTTTTCTCTGTTTTATGTTGTTGTATTGTATCGCGATGTATCGAAGCTTGTTTTCTTGTTTTTTTTTTTACGATCATTTGTTAGTAGACTTATCACTATTACTACTATTATTACTTTCATTATTATATTACTGTTATTACTATTATTTCTTTTATTACTATTATTACTATTTTTTTTGTAACGATCATTTTTGTTATTAGTCTTACTACTATTAGAACTATTATTAATTCTATTACTTTTATTCCTATTATTGCTGCTATTTTTATTACTATCATTTCTGTTCTTATTACTATTATTATAGCTATATTTTTGTTCTTCTACGACAAATAATTATAATACACTAATATCAGTATTATGAAACTTCCGATTTTCTTCTTTCTAGAGGGACGCCCTTCTAATTACTAAAGATGATATTTTCTTTCACAAAATTCAAAATTTCAAAAAAAATCTAATGATGATTTTTTCACAAAATTTAAGGAAAAAAAATCATAAAATCTCAAAATTCTACAAAAATCACAAAGTGCAGCTGTAGTGGCCAGACAGGTGCAGCTGTATTGGGTGACAACAAAAAAAGAAAATGTTGCCAGATCATCATTTTCATTTGACGAAATTAGTGTGATTTTTTCGATTCGAAATTTGAAGTTCTGTGCGTAAGTACGTATGACGTGAATTTTGGTACATAACTTCAATGTAGATGGTGCAACATGTAACCGCAAAAAAATTAGTACGTTATACTATTTTTCGTTTTCGATAAAATACTATATTACATAAAGAAAAATAGAGGCCGACTTTATTAAAAAGCTCGATGGTAAACCATCTGAGTCCATGGGAATAAAAAGCGGCATTGCAAAAACTGAAAAACTACATGTGGGGGGAAGAAACAAAAAGGAAAAGCAAGGCAAAAGCAACGAAAATACGAACAGATGGCAAGTAAACCGAAAACACCCAAAAAAGCAAAAACTATCAAACGAAACATCGAAGGAAAAAACCAACATTTATCAACAAAACCCCAACATAACTAAAAATCAACGAAAAGCAACCACGTAAGTCATTGAATCCCGGAGGAGCACGAGGAGGGAGTTTCAGAACACGTCAACGATCCAAAATTGCAATAGACGATCGAAAGAGGGTAAAAGCCTGCACTCGTTGTAGGGCCACAGATAAATGTTGACGATAAAAAAAAGTAAGTACTATAACACGTTGACAATAAAAAAAATAAGTACTATAACAGAAGGGCTCCAAGGTCCCCGCCGCTCGAACGAGCGCCGACCACAAGCACGGAGGAACTCGTCCAAAGCCACACCCAAACAACCAAATATCTCCACCGCCATCGGAATGAATTAATCCATCGCATCGCTATGGGCATAATCACGCTCCTTCCTCCTAGTCGCGTCATGGGCGGCCACACCCACATGCCGAGTTGCTTGGCTGACGACTCTATCCGAGGTAGGGTTCGCCAAAACAACGTCACCAAATGTACGACGCGCACCATCAAGTAATACAAGGTCAATCCGACGCGAAGGAATAATGTGGGAAACCTCTCGACAAAAACAAAATTCCCCCTCGGAAGCGATAGTTGCAATGGTGTATGGAATCGTGTCGTGCACCTGAAGCAACTCGCCCCCGTGGGAGCAAAGAAGCAAATGGACACCGTCAGGCTTGAGAATGTGATCACATGAGCAAACAAGAGAACAAAGCAAAGGTGGGTGAGGGAGGCCAAGCTGAAACCTGAGGGCCATGGTAAACTCAGCCGGGGTGAAACTGAGGATGGATAAGATAGGGAAAGCCAATAGTCAAGCTCTGAAACGAAGTCGGCTACAAGAGAGAAAGCTTGCACGCGGAAAATCGGAAGGAAGTGCCTCGAGAAGTTCGGTCCTAATAGCGGCGACAATCTGGTTAGAAATGGATTCTTGGGGACAAGCAAATGACGTCGAAACAAGAGTGGAAAGAACTGGTATGTTCGCGATAGCGGCCAGAGAAAGAGAACGTGATGCATCCAAAGGGGACCGCTAGAAGGCGAGCTCACTGTCCGAAACACGGGGAACAACGACAGCAATAGGAGTGTCCCCAACCAAAAAACGAGAGATAATAGTGGAGGCAACAAGGCACAAACTTCCAAAATATGCAGCTGGAGCAACACGCGCCTTCAATAGTAAACCCAAACCGCCAGAGACACAAAGAAAGGCCTGGATGGATAAATCGATGGATGGATGGAATTTTTATATAATGTATGAAATTTAAATAGTACTATGTATCGTGAAATATGTCGGGATATAATATGTTGGATCTCTGTAGGATGTATCGAAACCTCTGGCTGATAATCGATATATCACATATCCAATTTATCGCGATATTATTCTACCCGATATACAACAATAATTGAAACATAATGATAACAAACTCATTTGCTAGATGCACTTATTTTTTATTTCGCCTGCATAGTCGACAATGGTTTTTGGTTTAAACAATCGTTTCTAAATTTGTTTTGTTTTCTTCTGGTTTTTGGAGGTTTTATGCAAGGTTATTTAAGGAATGTACACAGGATCATTTTAGGGTTGAGGATGAGAAATTTGTTGGTCCATTTAAGCATAGCAAAGTTGTGAAAATCTGAATTATACTAGATGTGAACTTAGAGGGAGAAATTAGTCTACAAGAGGAGATTCACTAAGGTGAAGAACAGTTGGAAAAAAAAGAAGAAAACGGAGCTCTAAATGAAAAAAAACTCTTAACCGACTTCGAGGAAAAGGGAAAATTCGAAAGAGGAACTAACTCCGAGGAAAAGCGAGAAGTGGAGCCTATAAGAAGGAATCCAAAGGTGCAATCTATACTCACCTCAGAATTTGATGGAGGAAGACAAAGCAACAAACGACTTCAAGAGAGAGAGGTGAATGGTTAACTAACCAAACTGTTTCATCCAGATTAACCCCAAACATGTCATTGGCTGTAAGTAGTCAGGAAAGTGACAGATGGATCACCGCCATTAATGAAGAAATGGCATCGATAATAGAAGCAAAAACGTGGGAATTAATATATTGCCCTCGTGACAGAAAACAAATCGGACGCAATGGATTTTTAAGCTAAAACTGAATCTATGTAATTCAATTGAGAGATATAGAGCTCGGTTAGTAGCTATGGGATACACACCCCGCAATGGGATACACACCCCGCAATGGGATACACACCCCGCAATGGGATACACACCCCGCAGAAAGGATTATAGCGGAAGACATAGAGGTGGATCAAATGGACATTAAGACGGCTTTCCTCAATGTAGTGTTAGAAGAGGAAATACTTATGAAAAAACTATAGGGATTTGTTGTTGTTTATGAAGATTTAGTTTCGTGCGTACATGAAATTTGGTCCGCACGCGACGTTTCGTGCGTACGCATTTACGCGATATATTGTGGAGGTTCGAACGGATTCATGGATTGGGGAATTAAATGTACACATAAAATTAATGGAGTAATTGAGTGGCGCGAAATGTGAGAGGAAATGGACGGCGGATCGCGAAGCAATTCGACGTGAGATAATTGACGAAGTACGTGATTTCGGTACGGACAGGATTTGGATCGTACGAATTGATTTCGGCAAGTTGTTCGAGGTACACGTGGAGGGCGGACGACGTCCGCCGATATTTTTAAGGGACCACATTGTTTTTTATGACACATTATCTAGTGGACCGTACATATGCGATGTCGGTTCACTACGTGGACTTATCGACAAGTGACTAAGCAAGTTGTCACTTATGACGCGGATTTTTGGATGCGTCGGTGGTAAATATTTGAAGCATCAATGTTTTTGTCTTATTTGAATTAATGATTTAGTGTTGATTAAAATAGTTATATTTTACGTGATTAATGAGGATATCGACACTTTAATTTATGTGTCCGTATTTGCAGACAAGTGTACGCTTACGATTGCTTGACTTTCAGGTGTACGCTTACGATTAGTTTGATTTAATGACAGTTACGTAATTTACGTTGGTTATTTGACACTTAGTGATTTGTTAACAGCTCACAAGTGTATATATAGATTTGAGCTTCATTAGAATAAATAATCAATGCTGGTTAGTAAAGTGGGGACCGAAGATGTAGTATTTTAGGGTTGTCGATTAGGTCATGCACTTTTGAATGATATAATGATTATACCTTGATTATACTCTTGTTTATGTGTGATGCATTTGTTTTTATTATTTATGTTATTTTATATATGTTTGATATGCATTGTTTATGCATTTGTCCTAGGGTTTGTTTATGTCGATTATTCCATCAAACCTTAGATATTGTCATAGGGTTTATTTATGTCGATTATTCCATCAAACCTTAGATATTGTCATAGGGTTTATTTATGTTGATTATTCCATGAAACCCTAAATGTTGTTGTATGTTAAATGGAGGATGCATTTCAAATGATTGTTCGTCGACCCTATTTTTGCTTAGCTTTTTGCATGATAGTTTTGGGTGGCTTCTGCGGTCTATTTTAGACAAAAGAACAACAGGTTATGGGCCCACACCCCATCTATCATATGTTAGGTTAAGTCGAGATAGGATTGTGTCACACGCATTGTAGCGGGTTAATTTTGTTCTTGCTGGTTGTATTGCAGTAATGGTGTCTGTGTACCCATGAGATCGGCCTTATCATAGTGTTGGTATGTGCCGAGTTTAATCTTGCATCGCCCCAAGGGTTAACTTAGTGACAGTGCCGAAATGTCTACCCTCAATGAAAATGATTTATTTTGAGAAATGATATTTTTTTTTTGGAAAAAATACATGTTTATTTTTGAAGAAGCATTTCGAAATGTGGAGATTTGACGTTTGATGGAGAGATGTGGAAGATGGAGATTCGACGTTTGGGGGAGAGAGATCCGGAAGGTGGAGTTGTGACATGTGGTGGAGAGATCCAAATTTTGTGGATCGATGATTGTTGAAAATTGGAGTTGTAATGTAGATTTTGAGTTGTTGGAAATTTTTGCGAAATGTGACATTATTAGAATTTTTGGAAAATACTATTTTGTATATGAATTTTTATGGGAAATTTTGGGATTTGATAGTTTATGAAAAGAAAAAAAAATATTATTGAAATCTAGATTTGTTATAATGAGGTAGGAATTATTTGAGCGAGGATATATTATTAGTGTGACCTTTTGGCTTTAATTTTTAGTTGATTTGTGATAGAATTTTGGGAATGTAAATCCGGATTTAGATATTGGAAGGAATTATTTTTGTTGTAATCGGAAGATGAAATCATATATATATTATGTATTATGAAATCTGGATGGTATGTGGAGTTAGCGGAAGCGATGGTGGAACAAGTGAGAAAATTCTGGCGGAGGCATTTGGCGGATTCAGATGGAGGAGACAGCAGGAGGTGACAGTGTGACAGCTGATGACGTGGCATAATGGATGCACAAAACTAAATTTTCGGGGGAGTGTTGTTTTTGAAGATTTAGTTTCGTGCGTACATGAAATTTGGTCCGCACGCGACGTTTCGTGCGTACGCATTTACGCGATATATTGTGGAGGTTCGAACGGATTCATGGATTGGGGAATTAAATGTACACATAAAAATTAATGGAGTAATTGAGTGGCGCGAAATGTGAGAGGAAATGGACGGCGGATCGCGAAGCAATTCGACGTGAGATAATTGACGAAGTACGTGATTTCGGTACGGACAGGATTTGGATCGTACGAATTGATTTCGGCAAGTTGTTCGAGGTACACGTGGAGGGCGGACGACGTCCGCCGATATTTTTAAGGGACCACATTGTTTTTTATGACACATTATCTAGTGGACCGTACATATGCGATGTCGGTTCACTACGTGGACTTATCGACAAGTGACTAAGCAAGTTGTCACTTATGACGCGGATTTTTGGATGCGTCGGTGTAAATATTTGAAGCATCAATGTTTTGTCTTATTTGAATTAATGATTTAGTGTTGATTAAAATAGTTATATTTTACGTGATTAATGAGGATATCGACACTTTAATTTATGTGTCGTATTTGCAGACAAGTGTACGCTTACGATGCTTGACTCTCAGGTGTACGCTTACGATTAGTTTGATTTAGTGACAGTTACGTAATTTACTTTGGTTATTTTGACACTTAGCGATTCGTTGACAGCTCACAAGTCTATATATAGGAATGAGCTTTGTTAGGAATGAATAATCAATGCTGGTTAGCAAAGTGGGGACCAAAGATGTAGTATTTTAGGGTTGTCGATTAGGTCATGCACTTTGAATGATATAATGTTTATTTGATTATACTTTGATTATACTTTTGTTTATGTGTGATGCATTTGTTTGTTGTTATTTATTTATGCTATTTTATATATGTTTGATATGCACTGTTTATGCATTTGTCCTAGGGTTTGTTTATGTCGATTATTTCACAAACCTTAGATGTTGTCATAGGGTTTATTTATGGTAATTATTCCATGAAACCCTAAATGTTGTTTGTTGCGTCTGTGTACACATAAGGAGGATGCATTTCAAATGATTGTTCATTGGCCTAGCTTTGCTTAGCTTCTTGCATGATAGTTTGGGTTTCTTGTGCGGTCTATTTTAGACCAAAGAATAACAGGATATGGGCCCACACCCCATCTATCATATGTTAGGTTAAGTCGAGATAGGTTTGTGTCACACGCATTGTAGCGGATTAATTTTGTTCTTGCTGGTTGTATTGCAGTAGTGGTGTCTGTGTACCCATGAGATCGGCCTTATTATGGTGTTGGTATGTGCCGAGTTTAATCTTGCATCGCCCCAAGGGTTAACTTATTGACAGTGCTGAAATGACTACCCTCAATGAAAATGATTTATTTTGAGAAATGATATTTTTTTTTTTGGAAAAATACATGTTTATTTTTGAAGAAGCATTTCGAAATGTGGAGATTTGACGTTTGATGGAGAGATGTGGAAGGTGGAGATTCGACGTTTGGAGGAGAGAGATCCGGAAGGTGGAGTTGTGACATGTGGTAGAGAGATCCAAATTTTGTGGATCGATGATTGTTGAAAATTGGATTTTGTAATGTAGATTTTGAGTTGTTGGAAATTTTTGCGAAATGTGACATTATTAGAATTTTTTGGAAAATACTATTTTGTATATGAATTTTTATTGGAAATTTTGGGATTTGATAGTTTATGAAAAGAAAAATATTGAAATCTATATTTGTTTCAGTTAAGTAGAAGTTATTTAAGTGGGGATATTTTGTTAGTGTGATCTTTTGGCTTTAATTATTTAGTTGATTTGTGATAGAATTTTTGGAATGTAGATCCAGATTTAGATATTGGAAGGAATTATTTTTGTTGTAATCGGAAGATGAAATCATATATATATTGTGTATTATGAAATCTGGATGGTATGTGGAGGAAGCGGGGAAGCGATGGTGGAACAAGTGAGAAAATTCCGGCGGAGGCATTTGGCGGATTCAGATGGAGGAGACATCAGGAGGGTGACAGTGTGACAGCTGATGATGTGGCATAATGGATGCACAAAACTAAATTTTCGGGGGAGTGTTGTTTATGAAGATTTAGTTTCGTGCGTACATGAAATTTGGTCCGCACGCGACGTTTCGTGCGTACGCATTTACGCGATATATTGTGGAGGTTCGAACGGATTCATGGATTGGGGAATTAAATGTACACATAAAATTAATGGAGTAATTGAGTGGCGCGAAATGTGAGAGGAAATGGACGGCGGATCGCGAAGCAATTCGACGTGAGATAATTGACGAAGTACGTGATTTCGGTACGGACAGGATTTGGATCGTACGAATTGATTTCGGCAAGTTGTTCGAGGTACACGTGGAGGGCGGACGACGTCCGCCGATATTTTTAAGGGACCACATTGTTTTTTATGACACATTATCTAGTGGACCGTACATATGCGATGTCGGTTCACTACGTGGACTTATCGACAAGTGACTAAGCAAGTTGTCACTTATGACGCGGATTTTTGGATGCGTCGGTGTAAATATTTGAAGCATCAATGTTTTGTCTTATTTGAAATTAATGATTTAGTGTTGATTAAAATAGTTATATTTTACGTGATTAATGAGGATATCGACACTTTAATTTATGTGTCGTATTTGCAGACAAGTGTACGCTTACGATTGCTTGACTTTCAGGTGTACGCTTACGATTAGTTTGATTTAATGACAGTTTACGTAATTTACGTTGGTTATTTTGACACTTAGTGATTTGTTAACAGCTCACAAGTGTATATATAGATTTGAGCTTCATTAGAATAAATAATCAATGCTGGTTAGTAAGTGGGGACCGAAGATGTAGTATTTTAGGGTTGTCGATTAGGTCATGCACTTTTGAATGATATAATGATTATACCTTGATTATACTCTTGTTTATGTGTGATGCATTTGTTTTTATTATTTATGTTATTTTATATATGTTTGATATGCATTGTTTATGCATTTGTCTAGGGTTTGTTTATGTCGATTATTCCATCAAACCTTAGATATTGTCATAGGGTTTATTTATGTCGATTATTCCATCAAACCTTAGATATTGTCATAGGGTTTATTTATGTTGATTATTCCATTGAAACCCTAAATGTTGTTGTATGTTAAATGGAGGATGCATTTCAAATGATTGTTCGTCGACCTATTTTTGTTTAGCTTTTTGCATGATAGTTTGGGTGGCTTCTGCGGTCTATTTTAGACCAAAGAACAACATTTGTAGAGAAAGGAGGGGAGAGTAAGGTTTGCAGACTGATGAAGTCCTTAAATAACAAGCTCTACGGCAGTGGAATATTAAGTTTAATTAGTTTTTAACCAATTTGGGATACATTCGGATTAGTTCAGATCATTCAATCTACGTGTTTGAAGATAAGAATGAGATTTTTTTTATTGCAATTTATGCAGATTATGTACTAGTTTTGAGCAATCACTAGATAAGGTAAATAAAATTAAAGGGAATTTACCGAGCCGGTTTGATATGAAAGATCAAAAAGAAGCGAAAGTACATTCCAAGAATCGAGATGGAGAGGGACAGAGGGAAAATGATAGTCGGATGAACATAGAAAGAGTATTGTGTGGACTCGGGATTTGTGGTTGCAGTTGAGTGGGGATGATACCCACATCACCACTTGGAGTGATACCTCTTATGGAGATGTTGTTGAAAGAAGATTTACACATGGGTATTGTAGAATTAATGGTTATTTTTTTAGCATTTTCTAGGTCTATAATGAAAGGCAGAAAAGAAGTCGAGGCAGTCTGCTTCTAACTCATCTCTTAAGCTCCCACACTTGTCGCAATCACTGAAAGTTGAAGAGGAAGCTAGAGCCATGGCTGCCTATGCTGCTTAAAAGATAGAGAGACAGGTGGTAGATTTTGGTAGATTTACCAAAATATACTTGACGGACCCAGGATTTGATCTTTGTACCTGCCATCCCTCAAGTCTGAAATAGACGGTAGCTTTATCCTATAGTCTTGGATCGGTGCTGAGACATACACGGTTTGACAAATATATAAATTGTGAAGCGTGAACTAATTCATTTAACTGAAACTATAGACGTCCCGCATGGATAGAGGTTTGTAAAGTACAGAGTACGGTATGGTTCCGAAACAGATACCGCGCATTTTGTTTCGACAACGAAACAAATATCGCTCAACGATTTATGACGGCTACGATTAAAACCCGGTTTTGATCTGACGACAGCGAAGGATGCCAAGATCGCGGAATAAGATTTTGGCGGTTTTCGGTCACCGCCACATCGATTAACACGTGGCACGACCACATTGGATTACGGCATCTCTGTGGATTACATGAACGAATCCAGATATGACACGTGTCGACTGGTTGGCCATGTGGTACAATGGCCGAACAGAAAGTACACCCGAACCTGTACCTTTTTGTACGACACAATATTTTGATTGGTGCCGTACTTCAGTAGATACAGTTTTAGAGAGAGATAGGACTTAGGAAAATTTGGTAGATAGGACCCTCTCTCCCTGAGAGCCTCCGTACAAAAGGTCAACTTTGACCCTCCATAACTTACTGCTCAGGGGAGCAAATTCAAAGATTCTTTTTGCTATTGACTCAGGGGAGTCTTGCCTTCACAAGGGTGGAGGTGGTCAGAGTTTTTATCTGCCAGGGTGGCAGTTATTTTTTGCTGAAACTCAAAGGGGTCAGGGTTATCTTAGAGGCTTCGTGTGAGCTGCTTACTCTAAGGGTCAATGGAGGTCTCAGAGTTGCAGGTATGTCTTTCAAATTGGATTTGGTGCATGCTGTTGAAGACCGAAGAAGCAAAATACGCTAGTACGGTCCACAATGGAGGCTGAGTATATGGTTTTGTGTGTAGCGATAAAGGAATTAATTTGGGTCAAATCCTTGTTGGAAGAGTTAGAATTTTTGAGAAGTGGAACTCAAAATGTATTTTGTGATAATCAGGCTGCAATTGCAATTGCTGCAATCCAAAACACCACATTAAAGCAAAACAAATGGATATTAGATTGAACTTTCTAAAAGAGAAGGTAGAAAACAAATTTTTTAAACTTGTGTATAAACTTGATGGGCAGATGATTGTGGACACGATGACAAAATCTGTTCCATCTCCAAAATTAATTTACCTCCAGTAATGGATAAAAAGTGGCTAAAAATTAAGGGGAGTGTTAAAAAAAATGTTTTGTACTTCATATCGTTCTTTTGTATTTTTCTAGCTGCAGGTTACTTAAAGAAAGAGTCTATGGTTGCCGCCTTCATACCCGCCTTCGTAGTCACCTTTGTAGCCGTTTTCGTAGCGAGGATGATAGAGTAAGGAGAAGGAAGGAGAAATGTTTACTCCTTACCAAAAATTTGGAGTGATGGCGATTTAATCATTGATCTTACGGAGTGCGTACAAACCGCCCCGGTCGTTATCCCTATCCAGTTGATGTAGAATGATCATTACATACATGTGGCCCGAATCACCAATTTAGAGTAAGCGTGGAGAAAATCCATTTAACGACATGCAACTACATTTTGGACATAGAACGAGTTAGTATACGGGCGCAAATAACATTTTGTGCGCTGTATAAATGGACATACGAAAATAAATACGGATATGTAATCGGACGGCTCACATTGGTGCCGACTACCCGGAATGGTCTTTTTGGTGGTTTACGCTAAAAGCATAACGGATTGACATGTGGTAGCATCCTAAGGTTGCTAGAGAAGAAACAGACAAAACATTGGCGTCGTTTATGCTAGGTGGCGGGAAGAGAGTGGTGTCGTACATGACCGTAGAAAAAGTATGGCCGCTTAGGAACGGACTGTACAATGTATCTAATTTTTGTACTCCGTAGTCATTTGATTAGTCAACATTTTAGTACATAGAGGTTGTGAGGAGGTTCTTAAGACTTAACTTTTGTACCCCGCAGTCATTTGATTAGTCAACATTTTAGTACATAGAGGTTGTGAGGAGGTTTTTCAGACTTAGACAATTTCTGTCATGCTCTCTACCTATCAGCACGGTTGAGCATTTTCAGTGATTCTTTTTGCATTCGACTTAGGAGAGTCATGTTCTCACATGAATGAGGTCGGTCAAAGTCTTTGTGTGCCAAGGTGGCAGTACAGTTTAGAATCTAGTGCGTTGTTGGGTATATCTAATAGGTGTGGAGTAGTTGTGCATTCTGTGGAAGGCTATGGAGCCCACTGAATTTCAACTCACTTTTGATAGTGTCAACGTCATTAATTCTAAAACTTTTTTCGCCACGGTTTCCCGATTTTGTTTTTTGTCTTTTCTCACTCTATTCGCCATCAAAATACATCCAAAGATAGTAAAAAGTAATATTTCTTAAAGATCTTTCATTTGATAAGATTATTGATGTGTTTCTTTCCAAGGATTGTGTGATAGTCGTGGTATTGGGAGAGGGAGAGAGAGAGCGAGGTGCTTTCACAGACTTCGCTTCTTTGAAATGACATCCGTTGCTTGAGAACCCTCTACAGCTCCTACAAGGAAAAAGGTCTGTACAATGTACGGAAAAAAATATGCAAGGGTCACGGACCTTCACTTTCATTCATGGGTCGTTCGCAAAATTTTGCGCCGTCGTCGCCTCTCTCCTCTCCCTCTCACACTATCGCTTTTATCTCCCACTTTTTAAAATGAGGCACGACCTACTGGTATTAAATGAAAGATATTTAAAAAACAATTATTTTGACTACCTTTATGTATGCTTTTATGGCAAGTCGTTTGAGAAAAGTCGGAAAAACGAAATCCGATAGCCATGGCAGAAAGTTCTTGAATTTTGTGACGTCGACGCTCTCACAAGTGAGCATGGAGTGAGAATGTCACAAAACCTTAAACGTCTGCCAAACCTCTACAACCGTCGCTGTTTTTGTTGGTGTCACCAGTTGTCGAAAGTTTCGTAGTCGTTCTCAACCGTCACAAAGTTGTACCTACATCTACAATAATCACATTTCAAAGTTTCGATTTCATTTTCGCACATTGGGACGCTTTTCAAAGTAGTACCGAACACTTCACTTCAGTCCAAAATAATTTTTCAAAGTATCACTTACTTGGTGACGTACCCTTACCATTCGTAATAAAGCACGTAAGCGAGAGTTGCTAGCACCGCCTGATCGATGGGCGATCAAAATATTACTGAAAACGTGTCCATATGATTGCGAGCAAGCGAGAGCTGTTAGTACTTAGGCCGTGTCCATATGATTGCGAGGAAGCGAGAGCTGTTAGTACTTAGGCCACTTCTCCATCAGGCGTCGACAGTAATGTTACGGATAGGTTTACTGGCACTAATATTTCGTTCACTTCTCCATCAGGTCGTGTCAGCAAGGGAATCTATCGCCTACCTGCTTTCTTTCCATTGTCGCGTACGTGCTTTCTTTCGATTGGATGCATGTACATTCTTGTTCTGACGGCGAGCGTCGTCAAAGATTCTAAAAGAAAAATGTCTAAAGTCGTATTCGTACAACCAGGAGCAAAATAAAATACGCGAATGTACATTTTGTACGTTTGTGTTTTGTCATTGTACCAGCGGTGTACAATTTCTTCTTTCGTTTTTTGTTGTAGTACCAGCGGTGTAGAATTTCTACGTTCCTGTTTTGTCATAACCAAATCGGAAATTTGAAGAAAGAAGGCGCAGCAAATTCCGGTTGACGATGTATGGTGGTGGAGGCGTCACGACACATTCTTCAACAAACTTTTTGTGGTGGATATCGTCATATCTGATTCCCGCCTGTACGAAGGCGCGTGGCATATGTCTGAAGGCGCGCGGCTCGTACGTGGCCTTTCCACGCGTAAACGTTTTACACGTCCGGTAAATGGT
This sequence comes from Zygnema cylindricum, assembly GCA_037447655.1. Taxonomy (NCBI): domain Eukaryota; kingdom Viridiplantae; phylum Streptophyta; class Zygnematophyceae; order Zygnematales; family Zygnemataceae; genus Zygnema; species Zygnema cylindricum. The sequence goes on along the minus strand of JBBHKE010001044.1, from coordinate 130,767 downwards.
TAGTGTCCTCTTTGAGTACACTAGCCATTTACCGGACGAAGTGACCTTTTGCTTTGAAAGCGCATAATCGGACGGTTGATGTTATCGCCCAAAAGTTTGGAGAATCTTGACGAATCTCCAGTAATCATGTTTTGAAAAAAAACAAAAAAAATAGTACGGCCTTGTGCGGCAATGAGCTCGATTTGTACGGAAATGCATTTTTTCCGGTAAACAACCCCACTTTTCGCCTGATGGAGGTTCACCCTTAGTCCCCAAACAATACCAAAGGTAGAGGAAGGGACACTAGAAAACCTGTGGGACCAATGGAGACTCCAGTTCAAGCTTTGATCTAGTCAGCGCTATGCCAGGTTTGTACCTTTTGCGATTTTGTGTTCTACATTAGTACAGTTGTGACGACATATTAATGTTTATCCAAAATTCAAGATACGATTGCCTCTTTTTGGCTGAATTCATTGATGTTCGTACAATTCTTCTCTTGTCTTTTGCGTCTGAGTACTTTCAATACGTTAAAATATTTTCAGCATGCCAAATAAAGACGTGTCAGGGGCCATCAATCAGGTTCCCGAAGCCGTACCCGACCCTTACTCGAACACCCGCCTCGAATCTGGAATGGATTCGGTTACAAAATTTGGGGCCCAGCCTTATTCGGCCGGGTGATTAAGAAAAGACAAAAACAAATTCGGGTACGGCGGAGTAAGCAAAAAACGAACAAAATTGAGAGTTTCGTAGGTTTGTTCCACTACAATACATACTATTAGTGTTGGGTATTGGGTATATTCATATCGCTATAATTTCGATATTCGGTATATTGAATATCGATCGAGCAGAATCTTCGATATATCGTACCGGGACCAACATAAATTATCGCGATATATAGTATATTTTAAATTTAATATTTTATATATTTATATAATATGTTATTTTAGTGAAAAAGACAAATTGTCTGATACGCCACGTACGACGTGATTTTTGTTTCATGACTTAAAGGTAGACGCCGCAAAATATAATTGACAAAAAAATACTGATTTTGTAATTCAAATAATTACTTATTTAGGGTATGGATTCATCAAGAGGATAATAGTACGGACAACAAAATTTTTGTATTTACAAAGGCCTCGATTAAATCACATATCCTCTATAAATTAGTTTTTACATCGTGTTCTGATTTGAGTAGTGTCACGTAAGTTGACGACCGAATCTCTAAAATCGTCAAAGATTTAGAAACGGACCATTTTCGTATGGAAATCCGTACATACGTATTACGTACATGTACTTCACAAGTGTACCGCGTCAATGTACCCCAGCGATCTCCTTCACTCTGCTGACTTTCAGGAAAAAACCGTATTTCGTTACGGCAAAGATTTTGCAGTCACCTTGTCCGAAGGCACGTGAAATTGGAGACGTGTGATTTTTTTTTTTTTTTAAAAGCCTCGATATATTGGAGATACGATATAGCGGCAATATATCGCGATATTTGTAGAAATTAATGGTTTTTAAAGTATTTTCTAGGTCAGAAATAAGATAGAAGCCGAGGCAGTCTACCTCTAACTTCTCTCTCCAACTCTCAAACTTGTCGCAATCACTAAGAAATTGGAGAGGAAGCTGGAGCCATGGCTACCTAGGCTATCCTGAGGTTTACGGGAAATATATATTTGGGGTATATTAAGTAAAATCATATGCGGCGGCCACAGGATTTGAACCTGGTACCTGCCGGACGGCAAGTATCCGATAGCCGGTAACCTTAGCCGTTAACTCTTGAAGTAGTATTACGTATTGTATAGTTTGATAACAATTTAAACATTAATACGTAGGATAAATCATTTAACTATAATTGTTTACGGGATACATAGAACCGATAGTGTAAAAGTACGAATTGCGGTACGGATAAAAAATCAATACCGCGCATTGATTTCGTAAGCGAAACAAATACCACGCATGTATTTATTCGGCTCCGATCAAATGTGAATTAAATCGGACGGCCACAATTAGCGCCGAGATCTCGGAAGAAGAATTCGGCGGTTTATGGGCATCGCCACATCGGATGACACGTGGAGAAATTACATTGGATCGTGGTATCTCTGGAGATTATGGCACCGAATCTGGATATGACATGTGTCGACATTTAGGCCATGTTGTACAATTTCCGTACATAAAGTACACCGGCGACTATACTTTTGTGTACGGAGGAGAAATCAGATTGGTTCCGTACATCAGTAGATAGAGTCTATGAGAGAGATAGGACTTAGAAAAATTAGGAGATAGGATCCTCTCTCCCAGAGAGCTTCTGTACTAAAGGTCAACTTTGACCCTCCATAACTTACTGCTCAGGGGAGTAAATTCAGAGATTCTTTTTGCTATTGACTTAGGGGAGTCTTGCCTTCACAAGGGTGCAGGTGGTCAGAGTTTTTTTTTGCCAGTGTGGCAGTTCTTTTTGCTGAAACACAAAGGGGTCATGAATATCCTAGAGGCTTCTTGGAAGCTGTCCACTCTGAGGACTTATGGAGTTCTCAGAGTTTCAGGTTATGGGCCCACCCTCTAGGGTACCAATCTTTAATGGAACTGGATTCATATAGTGGGAAAGTATGATGATAGGAGCTCTATGCGAAAAAAGGTTTTGGGGGATAGTGAGTGGACGGTTGGGGCGTCCATCAAGTCTTCAAATTCCTCTAAGGTTTGGAGGAAGCAGATTCACCAGGAAAGAGGATCCACCTTCAACGGAGGAAACAAAAGAAGGAGAGGTGGTGGATAAAGGAAAGGAGAAGGAGACGACCACACCAATAGCAACTGGTTCAGCATTCATGTCACCTATTCCGAGGAACGAGGAGAATGATACTGAAACCTGGGACTTCAACAATATGGCGGCAAAGCACTTCATCCTACGCCATCTCACTCAAGGACTTGCATGTCCTCATTTGCAGGTAGAAAGGGCATACGATCTTTGGATGGCTCTCATAGAGATGTACCGAAATGGTACGATTCACCAACAACAGTTGGCTGATCAGAAAGCTAACGAGTATGTATACAAAGGGGGGAAGATGTTGGATTTTTGCAATGAGCTTGCTACACTCTTCATGGAGCTAGAGAGTGCGGGAAAATATTTTAGTGAAAAAGAAAAGGTTAACTTTTTACTGATGAAGTTACCTGATGAGTTCGAGAACATAGTCAACCGTCTGTAGGACTTGCCGGACTCAAGGTGGATATAGAACTCAGTGGTAGGGATGATTCTCGTTTGAGAGAATACGATTGAGATCCGAAGGGGAGGAAAGAGTGGCCAAGCCTTGGCAACAACGACTGATTGGAGGAAAAAAAATTCCAGAAAACTGGTCGGAAACTATGGGGGTAGGGAGCAGAAAAAACATGCCGACGAGTTTGAACCAAGGGCTCCCAAAGGTTTATGTCATTTTTGTAAGAAACCGGGGCACTATATGGCAGAGTGCACTAAGCTAAACGAGCTTCGGTTAAAGAAGGGGCAGACCGGTGGTACCCCGAGAGGAAAGAAAAAGGCCCTTGCCACACAGGTACTTGAGGCGGAATCCGAGGACGAGGACGATGAGCTCCTTTTGGATGAGGAGTTGGAGGCGAAAAATGAGGTCGAAATTCCACGAAGGCAAAAATGTGCTTACGGTGGATTGAAAGGTGAAGCAGGCTGGATTATAGATTCAGGTGTCTCCATGCACATGTGTAAGGATAGGCACCTGTTGACTAAGATAAGAAAGATTCCCACCGTAGAGATAGAGTACGGGGATGGGAGGATATTCACCATTACTCTTGTAGGATCGGTAGATCTGAAAGTGTTAGTAGAAGGAAAGACATCCATATTAACATTCTCCGATATATTGTTTATTCCGGAGCTGAACAAAAACCTTATCTCTACATCTGTATTAGATGATAAGGGTTTTTTTTACTAACACTAGGGAAGGAGTCTTTACTGCTAGTTTTGAGGAGGATGTCTATTTCATTGCTGAGAAAGGTAGCCATGGGATGTTTAGGCTGATTTTAAGTAATGAAACGAAGAAACTTTATTATGTTGGTGTTCATGATATTATGATGTGGCATAAGAGGCTTGGGCATGTGAATCTAGATAAGTTAAGAGAGATGAAAAAGATGGGAGTAGTGGAAAGGATTCAGTTCACTGAGAGTAATGATATAAGTGATTCTAGTGGATGTGCTCAAGGTAAAGCACACAGGTTACCCTTTCCTAAAACAACCACCTATAAGGGTGAAAATATTCTAGATCTAGTACACACAAATATTTGGGGACCGGCTAAAGTGCCCTCACCAAGGGGGAAGAGATTTATGATGACTATAACTGATGATTGGTCTCGGTATTCCCGGGTGTATTTTTTGAAAAACAAGTCAGAAGCTCAGGATTGTTTTAGACAATATAAAGTGTGGAGCGAAAAACTCCATGAAACTCCAATCAAGAGAGTAAGGAGTGACAATGGTGGAGAGTATACTTCTAACCAGTTTGAGGATTTTCTGAGGGAAGATGGGGTCCAACACCAAAAGACAGTTCCAGAAAATCCGGAACAGAATGGGGTAGTTGAAAGGTTAAATAGAACACTAAGTGATAGTGCTAGAAGTATGTTGTTAGATAAAAAGATAGGAAAAAGGTTTTGGGCAGAAGCAATGAACTGTGCTAATTACCTCAAAAATAGAGTTCTTACTTCAGCTATAAAAGATCAAACACCTTATGAGAGATGGACAAGCCGGAAACCAGACATATCTCACTTAAAGGTTTTCGGCAGTCAAGTATTCAGTCTAGATACAGATCAGACTAATTGGAAGCTAGATCTTAAAGGAAAACCAGGATACTTATTAGGATATGATGAGGATGTTAAAGGATATAGAGTTTATGATCTAAAAAGGGAAGATATAATCTTAATAAAGCATCTAGTAGTTATAGATGAAGGAAAGTCTGTGGATCCCTTGAAATATACAAAGTCAGTAAAAATCAGATTTGAGTCAGAAAATTCCGATGACTTTGAGCTCCCTAACTATCCGGGTTTTAGAGAAGATGACATTCTTGCAGATACAAATCAGACCGAAAAGGACTCGGCTGTGGAAACTCCAGTGACAACTCTACCCGAAGCGGAAGACGTGGTGGAAATTGATTCGGAATCAAGGGATAGGGGAGAAGCCGAGTTTGTTCGAGAGAATCCACGAGAACCATCTATTCCGGCCTCAGATTTTGAGGGGGGAAGGAGAAGTAGCAAAAGACTGCAAGAAAAACAGGTTAATAACAAGGTAACTAAACTATCTCATCAAGATGAACCTCAAACTTATGGAGAGGCGATGACTTGTCCAGAAAGAAATCGGTGGAAGACAGCCATTAATGAGGAGATGGCCTCAATTATGGCAGCCGATACTTGGGAGCTGGTGGATTGTCCACCTAACCAAAAACCAATCGGTTGTAAGTGGGTTATCAAGTTCAAACTGAACCCAGATAACACAATCGAGCCGTATAAGGCCTGACTAGTGGCAAAGGGATTTACACAATAGGAGGGAATTGACTACGAGGAAACCTTTGCCCCGGTGGTCAGATTTCCCTCCGTCCGCATACTTCTTAGCCTGGCAGCAGCAGAAGACATGGAAGTGCACCAGATGGACATCAAACAACCTTTTTGCATGGAGAATTGGAAGAGGAGATCTTCATGCGACAACCCGAAGGGTTTGTGGAGGAAAGAGAGGAGAGTAAGGTATGCCGGCTGATTAAATCTCTTTATGGCTTGAAATAGGCGCCTCGAAAGTGGAATAAGAAGCTTGATGAGTTTCTTACCGGTCTGGGATATATCCGGATCAGCTCAGATCACTCAATCTATGTTTTCGAAGATGAGGAAGGTTTTATAATAATTGTAATTTATGTTGATGATTTGCTTGTTTTAAGTAAATCAATGGAAAAAATTAATAAACTAAAAACCGATCTTAAGGGGAGATTTGAAATGAAGGATATGGGGGAAGCAAAATATATTTTGGGAATTCAAGTAGAGAGAGACCGAAAAAGAAAAATTATAAGATTGACTAAAAAGGAAGCAAAAGGGAACAAGCTTGAAAAATTTCAAATGGATAAAGCTAATAGTTGTACAACTCCAATGGAGTTGAATAAGGGTAGTGAGGGGAGTTACGAAGAAGGAGTCATAGTTTTAGACGAGGAATTATCTCCTGAAGAACAGAAGTTCATGCAGACTATTCCTTAAAGACAAGTAGTGGGAAGTCTAATCTATTTTATGAATTGTACCCGGCCGAATTTAGCTGCAGCTGTTTCAGTGCCGAGTAGAAGTCTAAATGCTCCCACTAAGAGGGATTGGGAGGCAGCTAAGAGAGTCCTTAGATACTTGATAGGAACTAGGGATCTATGGTTGCATATGGGTGGGGAGAATACTGACATCACTACTTGGAGTGATGCTAGTTATGGTGATGCTCCGATGAGGAGATGCACTTCTGGATATCTATTATATGTGTGTGATGGGGCTTGCTGTTCGAGTAGCAAACAACAAAAGGTTATTGCTCAGTCCACCATGGAGGCTGAGTATATGGCCTCTTACTCTGCTGTAAAAGAATTGATGTGGGTCAAGTCTTTGCTTGGTGAGCTTAGTCACCTTAAGAGTGGTGTGCAGAAAATATTTTGTGATAATCAGGCAGCAATCGCTATTTCTGCCAATCCTAAACATCATTTTAAAGCTAAACACATGGACATTAGACTCAGCTTTGTTAGAGAGAAAGTAGTAAACAAAATAATCAGCTTAGAGTACCGACCAAATAGTGAGATGGTAGCAGATATGATGACCAAACCTGTGCCTTCCCCTAAGCTAATTTTCTGCAGGGAGAAGTGTGGTCTGAAATTAAAGATTAACTAGAAAATAAGGGGAGTGTGAAAATTAATGGTTTTGAAAGTATTTTCTAGGTCAAAAATAAAAAAGAAGCTGAGGCAGTCTACCTCTAACTTCTCTCTCCAACTCTCAAACTTGTCGCAGTCACTAAGAAATTGGAGAGGAAGCTAGAGCCATGGCTACCTAGGCTATCCTGAGGTTTACGGGAAATATATATTTGGGGTATATTAAGTAAAATCATATGCGGCGGCCACAGGATTTGAACCTGGTACCTGCCGGACGGCAAGTATCCGATAGCCGGTAACCTTAGCCGTTAACTCTTGAAGTAGTATTACGTAATGTATAGTTTGATAACAATTTAAACATTAATACGTAGGATAAATCATTTAACTATAATTGTTTACGGGATACATAGAACCGGTAGTGTAAAAGTACGAATTGTGGTACGGATAAGAAATCAATACCGCGCATTGATTTCGTAAGCGAAAAAATACCACGCATGTATTTATTCGGCTCCGATCAAATGTGAATTAAATCGGACGGCCACAATTAGCGCCGAGATCTCGGAAGAAGAATTCGGCGGTATGTGGGCATCGCCACATCGGATGACACATGGAGAAATTACATTGGATCGTGGTACCTCCGGAGATTACGGCACCGAATCCAGATATGACATGTGTCGACATTTAGGCCATGTTGTACAATTTCCGTACATAAAGTACACCAGCGACTGTACTTTTGTGTACGGAAGAGAAATCTGATTGGTTCCGTACATCAGTAGATAGAGTCTGTGAGAGAGATAGGACTTAAAAAATTAGGAGATAGGATCCTCTCTCCCAGAGAGCTTCTGTACAAAAGCTCAACTTTGACCCTCCATAACTTACTGTTGAAATTTATGTATTTTCTAGGTCTGTATTGGAAAAATAAATAGAGTAAGTCAGCAAAGGCAACCTGCTTCTCGCTCAACTCTCTACGGTCCCCATACTTGTTGCAGTCACTGAAGACCAGAGAGAGAGTTAGAGCCATGGCTGTCTAAAGAGGATAGGCTAATTCGTAGTTTGTACCAAAATGGTCGTGTCGATTTCAAGATTAGATCCTAATACCTACATCCTACTATAGACGTTAGCTTTAGCCTATAGCTTAGAGTAAACGATGGCGTAAGTAGGGTACAATAGGTATTTATAAATGGACAAGAAGAGAGTTCTAACAAACTAACAAATAACCAAAATCTGCTCTTTACCAGATTTGAACCATGGTCTGTGATTATTTGTAGTGGTCAGCCTTAACCAACAAGGCGTTATCGAAACGATACACGTGACGGGTTTCATAAATACATAAACATTAAAGCAACAGCTAATTAACAACAGACTAACCAAAAGGAGCAATTCCTGCATGTACGCGAATCTGAACCGTGTAAAATATGTTTTGATCTGACGGCCGGCATTATAGCCGCCAGGCGAAGTGAGCTTTTGGCGGCATACGGAGATAGCGTCACGCGGTGCCACGTGGCGCCACATTATTTGATACCGGAGAAGATGGGAGGAGGAACCATGGCTTCCGATTTGACAGGTGTCACCTTGTAGACCTTGTTGTACAATGGTCGTACAATAAGTACATCGCCCATTGTACCTTCTTGTACTATATAGTGTTCCTATTGGACTAGGGTTTAGTATTAGGTAGTCGTGAGTAGGCAGACCAAGACTTAGTGATATTTAGGTACCTCTCTCTAAGAGAGCTTGTAACTATAAAGGTCATCTTTGACCAGCCATAACTTACTGCTCGGGTGAGCAAATTCAGTGATTCTTTTTGCTGCGGACTCAGGGGAGTCCAATCTACACAGGGGTGTAGTCGGTCAGAGTCTTTGCGTGCCAGGGTGGCACTTATTTAGTGGGAAAGTCAAATTGGGGAATATTGTCCAAAACACATATTCAAGCTTTGCATTCTGTGGTGGAACTGAGCACACAGAAGGTCTTCTCTTCACAGGGGTGAAGGTGTATTGGGGTTCTAATTGTCAAGGGATCATTCATTTGGGTTTATATCAACTTGGAGTCGGCACTATCTAGATTAGCTTCTTTTGGATCTGCGAATTCTGTGGGCAATGGAGCCCATAGAATTTCACTTACTGCTCATGGGAGCAAATTCAGAGATTCTTTTTGCTATCGACTCAGGGGAGTCTTGCCTTCACAAGGGTGCAGGTGGTCAGAGTTTTTGTCTGCCAGGGTGGCAGTTCTTTTTGCTGAAACACAAAGGGGTCAGGATTATCCTAGAGGCTTCTTGGAAGCTGTCCACTCTGAGGACTTATGGAGGTCTCAGAGTTTCAATATTTTCCATTTCAATATATTGAAGCGATATATCGATTATCGGGTACCTGAAATATGATAATTATCGAATATCGGCAAATGGTCCTCGATACCCAACACTACATACTATCTAACATTATTGTACTTTGTACTTTTGGAATCGTGGAGGGTATAAGGGTACGTCCCCATGTATTAAAGTATCGACTTTTCACTGTCGTTTTGCCCTAAAATTCAATGAACTTTGAGAAAAACTTAAGTCGTACGAGAAAATCATTTTTACCGCTATAGTGAACGTCAATTCTATACTTTGAATGTACTGCATGTTGTCGTCATGAGAACGCATTTTGGCGTTTTCCTCTTTTCGACCCTCGGGCAAGAGAATCCAGCTCATCAAAAAACTTCATCCAAAATCACCTCGAGGGGGTGTTTTTAGTTAAAGTACCGCCCAAATAGCGAATGAAAATGACCCACGCACGCGCCACAAGAGTGGAAAAATTTAAGGACGAGAGAGAGTCCTCGCTATTTTTTTCCGTGCCCGTCACGTGAATGTTCGGAAAAAAAATTGCAGGGGTCTTGAAACTCCACTTTCATTCATGGGGTCTTTTGCAAAATTTTGTGTCGTCGTCGCCTCTCCCCTCTCCCTCTCACACTATCGCTTTTATCTCACACTTTCTAGAATGAGACACAACAATATTAGTATAAAATAGAAGTTTTTTTAAAAATATTATTTTTGACAATTTTTAGGTTTTTTTTAATGGCGAGTCGAGTGAAAAACGTAGAAAAAACGAAATCAGGAAACCATGGCAGATAGTTATTGAACCAATGACGTTCACATTGTCACAAGTGAACATGAAGTCACTATGTCGCCAAACCCTCAACATCTACTCAAATATTTAAAACACCTTCATCTTTGTGAAGGCTTGACTCCCCTAAGTCGAACGCAAAAAGAATCGCTAAATTTGCTCCACTGAGCATTAAGTTATGGTTGGCCAAAGATGGCCTATAAATAGAAAAGGTCTCTCAGAGAGAGGTGCCTCAAAAAGTCTAAGTTCTAAACTCCCTCTCTAAACCCTTTACTACTAGTGTACCTGATTAATCAGAAGACTGTAAGGTACAAGAAGTTTTAAGTGCCGCTGTACTTCTTATACGGCCATGGTATGGCATGGCCGTCCCGCTAACGCACGTCAGTTCGTGAGCCGTAGTTGCTCCTCCAACAATATCTGCTCTCCACTCATAGCCTACCACGTGTCACCCGCCGACATTAGTCCGCAAACCGCCGAATGTCTACTCCGGTACATCAAGTCCATTGTGAGCCGTTAGATCTAAGATTGACATTTAATTTTGTCCGTCGAAATGAAATAACGTTTCGAAAATTCCGTGCGGTCCGGTCTATTTCCATATTCAATTTGTCCCGCAAACTATTAAATGAAACATATCGTGTTGTCTAAGTTTAAATAAATGTCGTACCCCATAAACATAACGCTTCATCAAGACCTACTGGATAAGGTGGACGACTATGCCGTTCGGGGGTAATTCAGAAGGTCACAGGACCAAATCCTAGACTTGACGGCATATCTTTTGCAGAGGGTTGTCTCTTTGTTCACTTAGCCTATTTCTCTGTCTGCATGCCGCAGCCATGGTTTCTTGCAAGTCCTTAGTGACTGCGACATGTATGAGGGCTGTAGTTGTTGAAATCACTAGATTTAGGGGAGGTATTTTCTAGGTCTTAATTAAAATAAGAAGGAAAAGAAAAGCAAGAGGCAGCTTGCCTCCACCTTCTCTCTCTGACCCCCATACTTGTTGTAGTCACTGAAAATTGAAACGATTCCTCTTTAAACTAAACTGAACTATTGTAAGTTTTGTACGGAAATATTAAAATGCACGAAACAAAATTTTGCTGTCAATATAAGAATGTTGATTCGTAGATAGTGTGGCTTGATTTTGTCGCGCGTGACAATGCGCGTTTTTTTCATTTAATTTCAATTGATATTTTTACGTTGGTTCGTTTTATTATAGTGTACAAAGTTTATTTCGTTTCATGCGTTTTAATATTTCCGTACAAGACTTATAATACTTTAGTTTAAAGAAGTTTCGTTTCACTTTGCGTCTAAGTTCAATGTAACGCTTAGACGACTAAATTTCAATTTTGCGTTGAAGTGCTCTCACCGTGGAGCTCACGTAACAACAAAAAGTGATTGTTTGCCACACTTTTATTTACATGTGGTTGCCGAAGTTTTGTTACCGTAAACGTTCGTCGACATTTGTCGGCCGTGTGAATCGCTAATTTTATTATGACGGTCGACGTCCGCAAGCGCGACAAAATTTTAAGCGGTTGAAACAATATTTTGAAAGTCAAAGTTGTCCAACCGATTGACCGTCAAATTTGTACTCCACGGTACTTTATTTGTAACAATATGTACTTAAATTGTACAATTTTTGACAAAATGACGTAAGTGGCTTTATTTGTACCAATATGTACTTGAAACGTTCAATTTTTGACAAAATGATGTAAGTGACTTTATTTGTACCAATATGTTCTTAAAACGTACAATTTTTGACAAACTGAAGTAAGTGACTGTGCGCAACCAAAACACTCACTGTCATGATCAATTCTCGATATTTATTATAAATCTTGTGCCGCGGGATGAAACCGACATATCTGCCACTGCCACTTCCCACAGGCCTCTCACCTTACAATGCCACGTGGCCGTTGGCTTTGTCAAACTCTCGCAAACGTCCGTACAGGCCAGACAGGCACCTCCCCAAGTAATCTTTGTTGGCTTTCACTCTCCCTCTCCCCCCTCTCCTCTTCTCTCACTATAAATTCCAAACTCCAAGAACTTGAAACCAGCGCGCCGTTTTATGTTGTGTTATTGTCGTTTTCGCGACATTTCGCGAATCGTCATACCAACATTTCGTTGTTTGACGTGAAGTGTCATGTCATCATACAAAATGTACGACGTCGTTTCGCGGCGGTACATTTGTTATCCGCGAACGAAATGTACTATTTCGTTTCGCGTCACTTTATGTTTTTGTGCGCAGGTGTCAAATTTTGCGTGCAGGTGTTTTCGTGTGACGACACGTGTTAAAGTCAACGTTTGGCGTTAGTCGTTTTGAAAGAAGAAAGCGCGTGCTAATTTCTTCGTGGAAACGTCCTTGCAGTGTGCACAGTCAGCTAGGGACAGACTTTGTCGCTACGCTAAGTTCTGCTTGTCTTACCTTGTTGTCTCTTAGTGCAGAGTAGCGAGTATATAGGCAGCAGTGTACATGTGCATAGTACAAAATATATCTTACATGATTAAATCTTAGAGAATTAATCTTGGAGTAAGAGATTAGTTAAGAGGAGAGAGAAGAGAGAGAAGAGAGAACAGAGATGATGTAAATTCGGCTTCGGCTTCGGAAAAAGGTGGACAGCCTGCCTCCGCCTCCTCTCTCTTCCCACCATACTTGTCGTAGTCACTGAGTGATAGAGAGGGTGGATGAGCCATGGCTGTGCTCGCTTAAGCAGGCAGGGCTAAAGAGTGACTTATATCACTCTCAACAAAAGGTTGAGTCCGGCAAGACTCGAACCTCCGACCGGTGGAGCACGGCTTAGCCGTTAGCTCTAAACCAGTTTGTCGTAGAAGTCCGTTAGGATACATTAGGTTTGATATTTATTTAAACAACGTTACGTCTATGAATTCGATTAACGGAATTTCAAACGAAAGAACATGGAACCAAGTATTATATAGTGCGAACATTATTTCGCACGCAAACAAATTAATCGGACATTTGTTTTTGACGGCGGACATTTAATATCAAATGGGATCTGACGGCGTACATCAATGCCGAGATCACGGAATGGTCATTTTTGGCGTTTATCGACGTGGCGTGACGTGGCACCACGCGGAGGGATAACATTTGGTCGCAAGAATTCCGGCGAACATAAGGACAAGAAAAAAGTGGACACGCGTCTACCTATTGGCGTTGCCGTACATGGGCCGTACAGAAAGTACATCGGCCATAGTACTTTTCTGTACTCTACAATGATCTGATTGGTTTGTACTTCAATAGATAGGGTTTGTGAAAGAGATTTAGGACTTAGAGAATTTTGGTAAATAGGAACCTCTCTCTCTTTGAGAGTTTGTATAAACTTGGCATCTTTGCCGACTCATAACTAATCCGCTGGTTGGCCGTTTTCAGTGATTCTTTTTGCTACGGACTCAAGGGAGTCGAAGCTGCATAGGGGTGCAATCAAATTGTCAGTTTGCCTTCCTGGACAGCAGTGGTCGTGGCTTAAAGTGGGTTAGTTAAATACTATCTAGAGGCTTCCTGTATTCTGTAATCCAATGGAGGACACAGAATTGTAAGAAGATCATCTACCTCGGACATGAGGTGACTCTCGGGACTGTGGGTCCCCACATGGTCAAGGTGGCAGCCCTTGACGCTCTTCCCCCACCGTAGGACATCTTGACCCTTCGCACATTTCTAGGTCTGGCCAACTACTATCGGCGGTTTATCCTTGAGTTTAGTAGTCACGCTCAGACCCTCAACTAGTTGTTGTGGAAGGACCTAGAATGGCAGTGGTCGGAAGAACAACAAATTGCCTTCCAATTCTTGAAGGATGCTCTGAAGCAACACCCAGTGCTCCGGATGCCTGATCACCTGGGGCCTTTCCTCATTTACACTGATTGGAGCAAGTTCAGATTGGGAGCAGTTTTGGCTCAAGTTGATGATTCCAAAGCTGAATATGTGAAGGCCTACGCCAACCGGAGCAACAACAGAGCAGAGGGTAATTATAGTAGTTACCATGGAGAGTTACTCACACCGGTTTGGGCAATCCAACTTTTCCGACCTTATTTGTATGGGGTCCATTTCACCTTGATTACGGATCACCAACCCTTCAAATGGATCATGGAAAATAGTAAGTTAACCGGCAAACTCGCCAGATGTGTTATTTTCTCGCAGGAATATGATTTCGACATTGTTCACCGGGCATGGGAAATCCATGGCAATGTTGACAGACTTAGCCGAAATCCTGATCCCTCCACCATGGATTAATCCGGGGCTCGGCATGATGAGGACCCGAAAATCAGTCTGGGACTCATTCGAGCATCCTCCGCCTTCATCTGGCTTCCCCAATCTTGGAGGGAAATGTAAACTTTCTCGGTTGACGTGGAGGGGCAGGCCCCCATAGGGGCCGAAAATAAGGATATGTGGAACGATCCAGATGCTCTCCAATCTATCCAACAGGGGGCACCTCTTTCCCATTTGACTAGAATTCAATTATCTCGAGTGCAGACCCGAATGGTGGCGTACGATTGGGACAGAGGTGTTCTCCTCCAGAAATGGTCAGACGCAAAAGGAAAGTGGTTCCCCCCCCCTCAGACCAACAAAGCTTGATTTCGAATCTCCATCAGCGATGTGGACACTTCAGGCAAAAGCGGACCACTTGCCTGGTTATGGGCTCTTATTGGTGGCACGGGTTGCGGACCCAAGTAAACCGAATTGTGCAAACTTGCTCCTCATGCGATCGAATCAAGGCAACTTTTGACAAAAAGGGCCGGGCTGAGCTTCATTCGCTTCCTATCCAGGAATGTTTTCTCAATGGTCTTTGGATATTTTCGGACCTTTTCCGACCATCAGGCGGGGGAACCGCTTTGTCCTAGTCATGATAGAACATTTTTCCAAGTGGATCGAGTTGGTGGTTTTGCCCCGGAAGGAGTCCTAGGCAATTGCAGATGCCTTTTTGCTAAGGGTTTTAGCCTAATTCAAGGCGCATGTGGAAGTTCTAACAGACCAAGGCTCTAAATTTGCCAGAGAATTTTCCAACCTCTTGGAAAAATGTCTAGTCGACAATTGGCTCACCAACCGTGACCACCCGCAAGCCGACGGCTTGGCGGAAAGCGGCTTGGCGGAAAGGTGCGTACAGACAGTGAAGCGGTCACTACATAAATATGCAGTTGAAGATGGTTAGGGGGATTGGGACAGAAGGGTGCCTTAGATTGCTATGGGTTATAGATTCAGCAGGCAAACATCTCTTTACTCCTATAGCCCTTACTTCATTTTATTTGGACAACATCCCATTGCGCCTGGGGCTGCATCACCTCATGCGGTGGTCTTTTGAGAGATTGATGACCAGGGAACAGTCGAAAAACTGATCGCCGACAAAGCCAAGATATTCCATTGAGAGATGCCTCTCGCCATAGGGAATTTGCAGGCAACTCAACACCGGGATCAGTTGTGGTATTCTCTACGTCGGAGTGGAAATAATGTGCCACGACAGCGGCGATTTATGCTAGGAGACTTTGTATATCGGATGCAACAGAAGAAGGACACGCTGGATATTTTTGCCAGGAGAGTAATTTTGAAAGTGGTCGAAGTTTCCAACAAAGGGGTTCTAACCTTGGAGGGAAAAGATGGTCTATAAACTTAAGAGAATGAGATCAATGTGGCCCTTTGCCATCTTCGAGGATTGGAAGACGAACCCACTTTCCACTTAACCTACTTTGCTAATCCTCCTTTCGTTCCTTAGCTAGCAAATAGTCTCTCTAGTGGCACGACATATTGGTCTCCAATTAGTGTGGTCAGTCTTGGCATTCAGCCTGTCTCCCCTCCTCTTGGGAGCCACACCCTCTACCCTCCAGCACCTGGTTCAGTGGGAACAGCGAATAGGGCGGGTAATTTTTTTTTTTTTATATCTTAGTCCTGGTTAATTAAGAGGGGGGGGGGAAATTGGGATATCGACCCGATTACCGAGACCCAAATCCCTTTCCCTTGCTAGGGGGGGAGAAGGAAGGGTAACTTAAGGTAACTTTTGCCTTACGCTGCACTCATCCCTATCCCTTCTCCGAGCGTCTCTCCTAATTGGCATGCATATCTATGGGATGGATGTGGGCTGCATTGGGCATGATCATCATTCTGGGAAGCATTCGCATTTGAAGGTTATTTGAAGGACTCCAATGCCGAAGACTCCGGGCTATGGGCCCTTCCATGACGTTACTCAGGCAAGCACGACGGCTGTCAAGCTCGTGAGCTTTTTAGGCACACTTGTATTTCACCAAGTATTTCTAGGCCTTTATTACCCTGTATGGTGTTCAAAGTACGGAGGAGGAAGTGCACCAAGCCGGACGAGATCCTTGTATTTTCTAGACTGAGCGGAACGCACTTTATTTCGCGTCTCGGAGGCTGAATGACGAAGTTCTACCATTTCAAAGATTGCAATTCCGTTACATAGGACCAGTTTCCGACAGCCTCCATGGGGGGTACATTGTGGATTGCCACGTAACTTTCTTGATTTGCATCTACATTATGCTGTTAGCCGTCAGTAGGAATTTAGTTCAAGCTCAGCTGAATTTTGGTTCATTAATTACATTAGGTCAAAGTGTGAAAAGTTAGTGTCATTTTCATGACTTTGTTTTATAACAGTGGAACAAATAATTTCTTCCGGCCGCGGATCTAGCTGCTGTCCAAAGCATAACTTTTTTCCTTGAGTGTAGTACGGATTATTTTGTCTTATGTCAATTCAATTACATTTGCTTCCCGCTCATTGGTTAATAGCGTAGCTTTGGCTTTTGGACCTGCAATTTGACAAACTTTGATGTATAAGGCACTTCGGGTCAAAGGAGTCAGGTTGCTTTTTCACTACTATCTCTTGTGAAAACCCTCACAAATTCCAACAAACCTTCTTTTGGAGAATCTTTGTTCTTTTTTGACTCTATTACCATCTTGGTGTTGGATATGTCTATTGTGAGAATCATAGTCCGAGCGGGTAGTTGGCACTATCACTTTTTGAGTCATTTTTGGACTTTTTCTTGTTTGAAACCGAGAAGAGTCTGGTCGCTGAATTTCTGAGACCTCCGTAGGACCTCAGAGTAAGCAGCTCACACGAAGCCTCTAAGATAACCCTGACCCCTTTGTCTTTCAACACGAATAACAACCACCTTTGCAAACAAAATATCTAACCACCTTAACCCTTTTGAAGGTAATACTCCCTTGAGACGATAGCAGAAAGAATCTCTGAATTTGCTCCCCTGAGCAGTAAGTTATGGTGGGTCAAAGTTGACTTTTTGTACAAAATCTCTCTAGGAGAGAGGGTCCTATCTACCAGTTTTTCTAAGTCCTATCTCTCTCTAAAACTCTATCTACTGGTGTACGACACCAATTATATTACACTGCCGTACATAAAAGTATAGGTGCCAGTGTACGTTATGTACGGATATTGTACAACATGGTTTAAATGTCGCCACATGTCATATCCAGATTCGGTCCCGTAATTCTCGGAGATGCTGCGATCCAACCTAATCTTGCCACATGTCATCCGATGTGGCGATGACCACAAACCGCCGAGAATCTCTTTCGCGATCTCGACATTCTTTTTTGTCGTCCGATTGAATGCAAATTTCAATCGTAGGCGTCATAAATGCTGCAATTCTGTGTCCTCCATTTGGACCAAAATTGAGGAAGCCTAAAGGTAATTTTTTACTAACCCACTTTCATCGAGAGCAACTACAACCTTAGCAGGTAAATAGATAAAATGACAGCACCCTTGTGTAGTCTGGCCTTCCTTGAGTCCACAGCAAAAAGAATCACTGAAAACGCCTAACCTAGCGATTAATTATAGAGTGGTAAAGATACCAATATTTATACAAGCTTGTTGGGAGAGAGACGGCTACCTCCTCAATTCACTAAGTCCTAAACCCTCTCACAACCTCTATCTACTGATGTACGAAACCATTTAGAAGAATGTATAGTACAGAAAGGTACTATGGCCGATGTACTTTCTATACGCTTTGTGTACGACAACGCCATGTAGTGGACGTCTGTCTCCTCCGGACTTGTCCTCACGCTCCAAGGGATTCCTACTTCCCAATGATATATTGCCACGTGTCGCCAGGTCATGTTACATCCGAAAACCGCCAAAGCGGCCATTCCAGGATCTCGACGATGATGTGAGCCGACGGATCCAAATCGGCTTTAATTATCAGCCGTTCAAAACAAATGTCCGGTACATTTGTTTCGTGCGCACTAAATTCCCCAACTAGTTTCTATGTATCCTATTTGTAATTCCGTTAATCGGATTAGCCGTCTATCTATTGTATACATAGCTATCGAACCCCATGTATCCTAACGAACTAAGGGTTGACGGCTATGCCTCGCCCTACCGGTCGGAGGTTCGAGTCCTGCCGGACTCAACCTTTTTGGTTGAGAGTGACTTAGGTCACTCTTAAGCCCTACCTATGGAGCTAAGGCAGCCATGGTTCCAAGGCCCTCTCTCTCGTTCAGTGACTACAACAAGTGTGGGGGCGAGAGAGAGAAGGTGGAGGCAGGCTGCCTCTGCTTTTCTTTTTATTTCAATAAAGACCTAGAAAATGCCTCCCCTAAATCTATTGATTTCAACACTCCCCTTATTTTCTAGTCTAATTTTAATTTCTCTTTTAATCCACATTTTTCTCTACAATACTTTAGCTTGGGAGACAACATAGGCTTTGTCATCATATTAGCCACCATTTCCCTATCACTCTTGTACACCAAATTCACAATTTTATTTTCCACTTTTCCCCTCACAAAGCTCAATCTTATATCCATATGCTTAGCTTTGAAATGATGTTTTTGATTAGCTACAATTGTAATTGCAGCCTGATTGTCACAAAACACTTCATGTACTCCTTTCTTCATGTACCCCAATTCTTGCAACAAGGACTTCACCCACATCAGCTATTTCACAGCAGAACAAGAGGCCATCTACTCAGCCTCCATAGTGGACTAAGCAACAACCTTTTGTTGCTTGCTGCACCAACAACAAACAACTTTCCCCACATATAATACATACCCAGAAGTGCATCTGCTCAAAGGTGCATCCCCATAACTGGCATCACTCCAAGTAGTGATGTCAGTGTGCTCCCCTCCCAAATGCAACCATAGATCCCTAGTTCCCACCAGGTATATCATTACTCTCTTGGGTCCCTCCTAGTCTCTTTTTCTAGGAATATTCAGACTCCTACTGAGGACTCCAACTGCTGCAGCTATGTGAGGCCTAGTACAATTCATAAAGTAAATCAAACTTCCTACAACCTGTCTGTAAGGAATAAACTTCATAAACTGCCTCTTTTCATGACTCATCTGATCATCTAACATTATCACTCATCCTTCTACACTTCCATCACCTACTTTCTTCAAGTCTATGGGAGTGGTACAACTATTTGCATTCTCCATCAGAAATTTCTCCAGCATATTTCCTATAGCCTCTTTCTAAGTAAGTATGGTGATCCTCGTCCCCCTATCTCTTTCCATTTGAATTCCCAAAATATATTTAGCCTCCCCTAAATCCTTCATGTCAAATCTGCTTCCCAAATCTTTCGTTAGCCTATTTATCTTCTCCATAGACTTACTCAATACCAGCAAATCATCCACATTTTAGCTTGGGAGATGGCAAAAGGTTTTGTCATCATATCAACCACCATTTCCCCATCACTCCTATACACCAAATTCACAATTTTATATTCCACTTTTTCCCTCACAAAGCTCAATCTTATATCCATATGCTGAGCTTTGAAATGATGTTTTCAATTGGCTGCAATTGCAATTGCAGCCTGATTATCACAAAACACTTCATGCACTCCTTTTTTCATGTACCCTAATTCTTGCAACAAAGACTTCACCCACATCAGCTCTTTCACAACAGAACAAGAGGCCATGTACTCAGCCTCCATAGTGGACTGAGCGACAACCTTTTGTTGCTTGCTGCTCTAATAGCAAGCACCTTCTCCCACATACAATATATACCCAGAGGTGCATCTTCTCATAGGTGCATCCCCATAACGGGCATCACTCCAAGTAGTGATGTCAGTGTGCTCCCCTCCCAAATGCAACCATAGATCCCTAGTTCCTACCAGGTATCTCATTACTCTCTTGGCTGCCTCCCAGTCTCTTTTTCTAGGATCATTAAGACTCCTACTGAGGACTACAACTGTTGCAGCTATGTCAAGCCTGGTACAATTCATAAAGTAAATCAAACTTCCTACAACCTGTGTGTAATAGAATACATAAACTGCCTCTCTTCTAGACTCATCTGATCATCTAGCATTATCACTCCTCCTTCTACACTCCCATCACTTACTTTCTTCAAGTCCATGGGAGTGGTACAAATGTTTGCATTCTCCGTCTGAAATTTCTCCAGCATATTTCCTATAGCCTCTTTTTGTGTAAGTCTGATTATTTTCTTCCCCCTATCTCTTTCCATTGAATTCCGAAAATATATTTAGCCTCCCCCTAAATCCTTCATGTCAAATCTACTTCTCATATCTTTCTTTAGCCTATTAATCTTCTCCATAGACTTACTCAACACCATCAAATTATCCACATATATTGCAATAAAAATCACACCATCCTCATCCTCAACCATATAAATAGAGTGGTCAGAACTGATCCTAATATACCCCAGATTGGTAAGAAACTCATCTAGTTTCATATTCCATTGTCTGGGGGCCTACTTTAGTCCATATAAGGACTTTATAAGTCTGCAAACTTTGCTTTCCTCTCTTTCCTCTACAAAACCTTCCGGTTGCCGCATGAAGATCTCCTCCTCCAATTCACCGTTGAGAAAGGCGGTCTTAATATCCATCTGATGGATTTCCATGTCTTCCGCTGCTGGCAAACTAAGGAGAATTCTTACAGATGGGAATCGAACTACCGGAGCAAAGGTCTCCTAATAATCTATCCCTTTTTTTTGGGTGAACCCTTTTGACACCAACCGCGCCTTATATCTCTCAATGGTGTTATCTGGGTTCAATTTCAGTTTAAATACCCATTTACATCCAATAGGTTTTCTGTCTGGTGGACAGTTCACCAGCTCCCAAGTGTTTGCCTCCATGATTGAAGCCATCTCATCATTTATGGCTCTGACCCATCTTTCTTTCTCCGGACTGTCCATTGCCTCCGAGTATGACTGAGGTTCATCTGGGTGAGAAAGCTTTGTTACCTTGTGAGCAGCCTGTTTTTCTTGAAGCCTTTTGCTGCTCCTTCGTCCTCCCTCAAAATCCGAAGTTGGAATGGAGGTAAGTCTTGGATTCCTCCAAACTGTCTCATCAGCTCCTCTATCCATGGAAACTGTTTCTGACTCCTCTTCCTCTCTCTCCTCAAAGTGTGTAGGAATATGAGGGGATTCTAGTATATCTTCCCCATCTTTTATCTCCCCTAAATCTGTAATCATGTTTTCACTTGTGTCCCTTTTGGGAAGATCTAAGTCCTCCTCACTCTCACACTCAAAACTGATTATGATTTCTTAGTGTATTTGAAAGGATCAAAGGACTTACCTTCATCCATGACAACAAGATGCTTTACTAAAATGATATCTTGTTTAGCTAAGTCATAGACTCTATATCCTTTGACATCCTCATCATATCCCACAAAATATCCCGGTTTCCCTTTAGCATCTAGTTTCAGTTTTTCTTATCTGTGTTAAGAGTGTAAACTTGACTACCGAATACTTTCAAGTGGGAAACATTCGGTGTCTTTCCAACCCATCTCTCATACGGGGTCATTCCTTTAACAGCTATAGTGAGGACTCTATTCTTAATGTAGTTAGCACAGTTCATGGCCTCTGCCCAAAATCTTCTTCCTATTTTCTTATCTACCAACATGCTGCACACACTATCTCACATAGTCGGTTTAACCTCTCAGCTACCCCATTGTGTTCTAGATTATTCGTTACAGTTTTTTGATGTTAAACTCCGTCATCTCTCAAATAATCCTCAAACCGGTTAGAGGTATACTCTCCCCCATTATCACTTCTTATTCTCTTAATGGGGGTTCCGTGCAACTTCTCACTCCAAGCATTGTATTCTTTAAAGTATTTTGGTGTTTCAGACTTTGTTTTCAAGAAGTAGACTCTAGAATATCTGGACCAATCATAGGTAATTGTCAACATATACCTCTTTCCCCCAACCGAAGGCACTCTTGCTGGTCCCCAGATATCTGTGTGGACGAGATCTAGTACTTTTTCACCTTAATATCTGGCAAATTTGGGAAAGGGAAGTTTGTGAGCCTTACCTTGGGCACAGCCACTACAGTCATCCATCATCTCATTATCCCCAAACTGAATTCCCTCTACTACACCCAGCTTCTTCATTTCCCTCAGTCTATCAAAATGCACATGTCCCAAATGCTTATGCCAGATCATTAAGCTTGGGACACCACCATAGTAAGCACTCTTCTTTTCATTACTCAGGTTAAGCCTAAACATTCCTAGGCTACCCTTATCTGTTGTGAAGTAGACTTCATCTCTATACTTGGCTGTAAAGATTCCTTTTTAGTGAAGGTATCAAAATCATTGTCATCCAATACGGATGTAGACACAAGATTCTTACTCAACTGAGGAATGTAGAGCACATCTGAGAAGGTGAGAATAGAAGTCTTACCCACAACTAAGACTTTCAGATCTACCGATCCCACAAGATCTGTGGTAACTACTCTCCCATCCCCATACTCTATTTCCACAGTAGGAATCTTTCTTAGCTTAGTGAAAAGGTGCCTGTCACGTTACATATGCATGGATGCATCTGAGTCGATAATCCATCCCTCCTCTGGTGCTTCTCAAATGGCTCCAAATGCACACTTCTGTTTTCGAGGGATCTCATTCTCCTCTAGATTCTCGTCAAGAAGAAGCTCCCCATCCTCCTCATCGGAGGACTCGTCCTCGTTGGTCTCTCCTTTCACTCTTGTGACCACAAGTGCTTTCTTGTTCCCTCCGGAAGAACCACCTCCACAGTTTTCTTGAAGCCACAACTCCGATAGCTTGATGCAATCAGCTATGAAGATCCCCGGCTTTTTGCAGAAATGACAAAGGCCCTTTGGAGTCCTCGATTCTCCAGATTGATCATTTTCCCCTTTGAAGCTGTTGTACGGCTTTTTCGGATCCTTCCTCCACCCTCCGTTCCGGCAGCTAGAGCTTGACCGCTCTTTCCTCCTCTTCGGATCTCAATGGTGTTTTCTTGTACAAGTATATTCGAACCACGTTGCTCCACTTCGAAGCACTATAATCCATTTGTTGAACTCCGTACACTATATTTTCATACTCCTCCGGCAACTTCATGATGAGAGTGTTAACTTTCATCTTCATAGCGCTTGTCCATCCGGCACTTTCCATCTCCATGTATAGACAAGAGAGATCGGTGCAATAGTCCATTATCTTTCCTCCTTTGAAAGTATAACTAATCAGCCTTTGCTTAGCCAGCTGAAGCTCCTGAATGGTGCAAGCTCTATAGATCTCCACTAAGGTCATTGACAACTCTTCGGCCTTGAAGATTTCAAGGTGAGAAGTTGCCAATGCTTGGGTGAGGTGCCTCAGAATGAAGTGCCTGGCATTAATGTTGGTGTAATCCCACATCTGAATGTCGTTTTCTTCGTTCTTCACAGCCACCGCTCCGTGTGCCATGGCAATAAAAGTGAGAGGTGTCTCCTTTCCTTTCCCTTTTTCAACAGAGTGTTGTCCCCATCATCCGTCTCCTCCGTTGGAGCAGATCTTGCTGCAGAAAACCTCACTCCTCCAAACCCTGGTGGAGTTCCTTGAGATGGACGTTTCACTTGTCCACTCACAATACCCCAGTATCGTTTCTCACATAAAGCCCATGTCATCATATCTTCCCAGTAAATGAACCCAGATCCGTTGAATATGGGCACCCTAGAGGGTGGGCCCATAACCTGCAATTCTGTGTCCCCCATTTGGAACAAAATCGAGGAAGCCTCTAGGTAGTTTTTGACTAACCCACTTTCAACGAGGGCAACTGCCGCCCTAGCAGAGAAATATATAATCTAACTGCACCCCTGTGTAGTCTGGACTCCCCTGAAACCACAGCAAAAAGAATCACTGAAAACGCCCAACCAGGCGATTAATTATAGAGAGGCAAAGATACCAATATATATACAAGCTTGTTTTGAGAGAGGCGGTTACCTCCTCAATCCACTAAGTCCTAAACCCTCTCTTAAATCCTATCTACTGAGGTACGGAACCAATCACAAGAGTGTATAGTATGGAAAGGTACTTCGGCCGATGTACTTTCTGTACAGCCTGTGTACGACAAGGCCATGGAGTGGACGCCTGTCTCCTCCAGACTTGTCCTCACGCTCCCCGGGAATCCCGCTTCCCAATGTCATATCGCCACGTGTCGTCATGTCATGTTACATCTGAAAACCGCCAAAGCGGACATTCCGGGGGCTCGGCGATGACGTGGACTGTCGGATCAAACCGGCTTTATTTTCAAGCCGTTCAATATAAAAGTCCGGTACAGTTGTTTCGTGCGAACTTAATTCCCCAACTAGTTTCTATCCATTCTATTTGGAATTCCGTTAATATGATTAGTCGCCTATCTATTGTTTAAATAGTTATCGAACCCCATGTATCCTAACGGACTACTACGACAGACTGGTAAGGTTTGACGGCTACGCCTCGCCCTACCGGTCATAGGTTCGAGTCCTGCCGGACTCAACCTTTTTGGTTGAGAGTGACTTTGGTCACTCTTAGGCCTTGCCTATGGAGCTAAGGCAGCCATGGCTCCACCTCACACTCTCTCCTTCAGTGACTACAACAAGTATGGGGGTTAGAGAGAGAAGGTGGAGGCAGGCTGCCTCTGCTTTTCTTTTCCTTTTTATTTTAATTAAGACCTAGAAAATACCTCCTCTAAATCTAGTGATTTCAACAACGTCAAAAAAAAAACTGAAATTAAACTTTACGTTACGCGGTATAGCGTTGACACATAACCGCCGTAAAATTGTCTAATCGGTACAGATACTCGATTTGGGTCCGTTGTACAATTTTTAAGATTGTGTACAATTACATATATTAATGTGTACAACTGTACGGATAATATTCCGTTTTTGTTGTCCCCAAATTAGCATTAACGCCGAAATTAAAATAAACCTTTTTTTTTTCTAATTTTCAAATTCTTAATTAGTGTCAATGACGGTATATTAATTTCCACACTATTTAAACTTTGACACTAATAACGATGCGGGTGTAGTGTTGGGAATCGAGGACCATTTGCCGATATTCGATAAATATATCGAATTTCGGATACTCGATAATCGATATATCGCTTCGATATATCGAATTTCAAATTATGGCCGATATATCGTATCGCCAATATATCGAAATTTCTTAAAAAAAAAACAAAATCTTGCTAGTCTATTCTCAGAAGAAGAGAAGGACAACTGCCAAAGTGGTGGAGGATATATTTTTTCTTTTTTACGGAAACTGCGAAGCGGAAAATGTAAATGGATTAATTGAGAACCTGATTATTTGAGAATTGATTAGCTGCAGCTGCTAGAACTACGTGCCGTTGCAGCCAGAACTAGTGCTATTGCAAATGCTAATAGTAGCTACTGCTGCTGCCACTAGTACTAGCTGCTGTGCTACTGCAACAGGTAGTACTAACTACTGCTCCTCCAATTAATAAAAATAAGAAAAAGATTTTACAATTTGTACACTTCAAAAAAAAAAAAAAAATAGTAGAAATAAAAGTTCACATTTTATACACTTTAAAAAATAATAAATAAAATTAATTATTAAAACTCACATTTTATACACTTTGTAAAATATTGAATAAAAATAATAACAAGAATTCTCATTTTGTACACTTCAAAAATTAATAAATAAAAATAATAACAAAAATAATAATAAAAATTCATGCTTGAAACGAACAGTGTGCAATTTTATTTTTCATATCATACTTTGACTAAATAGTGTGGGTTTCAAGTTTTCATATGTGAAATTTTGTACCGTAGTACATACTAAATAAGCAATGATATGGATTAGTATTACAGTATTAATACTTTTTCGTCGGTTACATTTTGCGGCGTTACCTTTTAAGTCACCGAATGAATATCATGTCGTACGTCGCATTTCATACAATTTGTCGTTATCGCTAGAACAACATATTGAATAAAAAAATTATTTTATAAAATACAATATATCGCGATGATTTATGTTGGTTGCGGTACGATATATTGAAGAATTTCCTCGATCGATATTCGACATATCGAATATCGAAATTATCGCGATTTGAAACTACCCGATACCCAACACTACACACTACAACGTCAGTTTACGTAATGAGTGTACAGTTACTAAATCGAAATATATTAAATTTGAACTAAGCATCAAAAATTAAAATAGATAATAATTATTAGTTCGCGTCTTTTCTATCTTCGTGTGAATGAACCAACATGCTGTGCTAGCAGTACAGTACACAGTCAATCGCTATTAGAGTAAAGGAATAAATAGCGTAAAAAAAAATGGTGTTATTAACACTAATCGGGATTTTTTTTTTAAATATATATATACTAATTAATCCCTAACTATAATTTGGGTTGTCCTGAATAATAAATACCCGCCCTTTCGATGTCTAAAGTAATATGTGTGCTCGTACAAAATCTGACAATTCGTATGCCGTCGCGCTGTTCACACGGTCGACGGGCGAACATATGAGAACGTGATTTTTGTCGACGAGTTTGTGTCTCTTTCTTCCAGTGCACATTCACATGTGTGCGCAATAATGTTAAGTGTCTTTTTATGCCTTTGTAATTCAAAAGTACAATTTCGTACGGAGATACCTTGTCCGTACGCCACACTATTTCCATCGCAACGTACTTTCATTATTAACGCTAATTGAAAGAAAAACCCCAATTGTAATAATGGAAAAAAAAGAATTATGGATTGTATTTCAGGTTTTTTTTTTTTTAAAGGGGCACCGAACTAGCGTTATTTAGGGTGACGTTCCATCAGGCAAAAAGTGGCGTAGTTTACAGAAATCCGCGACCCTCCGTACCAAATCGTACCGCCTATTTTGTTTTTATACGAAAAACAACATTACAGATAATCTTACCGATCCTCTCCGAAGGTCTTAGAGGTAATACTGGCCGTCGAATGTTCATCTGTGAGGAGTTCGCTTCATTTTATTCTGTAACTGTCAACCCACCTCAAAGAGGTGGGTTGGCTGATAAAAAAAAAAAAAAATACCGACACGCTGGACAATTAAGCTACGTGTCATGATGGAAAACCAACGAAAAATCTTAAGATTTGCACATGACACGCGCTTTCGAAAATACAACCGAAAATAAAAACGAAATTTTGTAACATTCCCTCGTCACACTATTTTTGGCTAGTTTTGTTCGTTGCACTATTTCTCTCAAAAGACTTTCGTTATGTTCGAAAATTAAAGCCTAAAAAATGAGTTGGCGTACAGACTGGCGCTTGCAAAAAGTATAAAAGTTTTGTCGTATGATTACTTCTTACGCAGGTACATGGTACGCAAGTCAAGATTTGAAGTTAAGTTTGTCGGTGATAAAAATTTGAAAGATATTCGATAACGGATCGTAGCTTGCGTGGCGCCGGTCAATTAAGAACACATAGCTTACAAACTCTACGTGATGGAACATCTACTCAATCGACCCGTTTTGTAGAGTTTGCCGTACAATTAAAGAAACGTATGATGGAACTTCACCCTTACTCTTATAGCGATTGGCGGTGTACTGTAGCAACAGCAACAGTAGTAGGGCAAGGCCCTATTGCACTTTTCAAAATAGTATGTACATTCTAAAAAGTGCAATACAGTACACCGCCAATTGCTATTAGCGTAGAAGTTTCTTTAGCGTATACGAATAATTACCGTGGTTTACGCTAATTAAGTATTTGAAAATTTTGAAAAAAAACATACATTCTTATTGTTTAATAATTCTAATTTGGGTCTTTGAAAAAAATGAATGTCGGTCGCAAACATGCTTACACTAATATAGGTATTCGTACAAAATCAGACAAATCGTACACAAATCGTACGTTCACACTCTAAAAATTAATGGTTATTTGTCAAGTATTTTCTAGATCTAAAATGAAAGGCAGAAAAGAAGCCTAGGCAGTATGCTTCTAACTACTCTCTTCAACTCCCACACTTGTCGCAGTCACGTAAAGTTTAAGAGGAAGCTAAAGCCATGGCTGCCTATGTTACTTCTAGTGATAGAGAAATAGGTGGTAGATTTTGGTAGATTTACCAAAATATACATGACGGACCTTGAATTTGATCCTGGTACCTGCCGTCCGTCAATTCCAAGTAGCCCCTAGCTTTATCTTATAGTCTATGATCGGTGCTATGACATATAGGGTTTGACAAATATTTATACTGTTACGTGTGAACAAATTCATTTAACTATAACTATAAACGTCGTGCATGGATACAATTTTTTTAAAGTACGGACTACAGTACGAATACGGAATGGATATCGCGCATTTTGTTTTGGCAGTGAAACAAATATCGCGCAACAATTTATAACGACTACGATAAAAAAATTGGTTTAATCGGACTGCGGAAAAGGACGTCGAGATCGTAGAATAGGATTTTGGCGGTTTTTGGTCATCACCACATCGACCGACACGTGGCACAACAACATTAGATTACGGCATCTCCGGAGATTTCAGGAACGAATCCAAATATGACATGTGTCGGTTAGTTTGCCATGTCGTACAACGGTCGTACAGAAAGTAGACCGACACATGTACCTTTATGTACGATACAATATTTTGATTGGTGCCGTACTTCAGTAGATAGTGTTTTAGAGAGAGAAAGGACTTAGAAAAGCTTGGCAGATAGGACCCTCTCTCCAAAAGAGCCACTGTACAAAAGGTCAACTTTGACCCTCCATAACGTACCACTCAGGAAAGTAAATTCAGAGAATCTTTTTGCTATTGACTCAGGGGAGTCTTGTCTTCACAAGGGTGAAGGTGGTGAGAGTTTAAGTCTGCCAAGGTGGCAGTTATTCTTATTGAAACACAAAGGGGTCAGGGTTATCCTAGAGGCTTCTTGCAAGATGTTCTTTCTGAGGACCTATGGAGGTCTCAGAGTTGCAGGTTATGTGCCCACCCTCTAGGTTGCCCATCTTCAATGGAGCTGGCTTCATATACTGGGAAAGTATGATGACAGAAGCTCTATGTGAGAAACGTTTTTGGGGAATAGTGAGTGGACGAGTGGGGCGTCCATCAAGTCTTGGCATCCTTCCAGGGTTTGGAGGAGGCAGATTCAATAGGAAAGCAGATCAATCTCCAACGGAGGAGACAAAGGAAGGGGAGGTGGTGGACAAAGGAAAAGAGAAGGAGATGACCACACCAATAACAACTAGTTCGGGATTCATGTCACCTATTCCGAGGAACCAGGAGAATGTTACTGATACCTAAGACTTCAACAATATGGCGGCAAAGCACTTCATTCTTCGCCATCTTACTCAAGGGCTTGCATCTCCTCATTTGCAGGTAGAGAGGTCATTTGATCTTTAGGTGGCCCTCATCGAGATGTACCAAAGTGGTACAATTCAACAACAACAGTTGGTTGATCAGAAAATTAACAAGTATGTCTACAAAGAGGGGAAGATGTTGGATTTTTGCAATGAGCTTGCTACACTTTTCATGGAACTAGAGAGTGCTGGAAAAATATTTAGTGAAAAGAAAAGGTTAAATGTTTACTGATGAAGTTACCCGATGTGTTCAAGAACATAGTAAACCGTGTGCTGGACTTGGCAGACTCAAGGTGGATATGGAACTAAGTGGTAGGGATGATTCTCGTTCGGGAGAATACGATTGAGATCCGAAGGGGAGGAAAGAGTGGGCAAGCCTTGGAGGCTGGGATCGATTGGAGGAATCAAGGATTCCCGGAAACCGGTCGGAAATTAGGGAGGGGGGCAAAAAAATCAGACCGATGAGTTCGGACCAAGGGCTCCCAAGGGTTTGTGTCATTTTTGTAAGAAACCAAGGCACTATATGGTGGAGTGCACTAAGCTTATCGAACTTCGGTTAAAGGAGGGGCAGATCGATGGACCTCCAAGAGGAAAGAAAAAGGCTCTTGTTACTCAGGTACACGAGGAGGAATTAGAGGACGAGGACGGTGAGCTCTTGTTGGATGAGGAGTTGGAGGAAAAGATAGAGGTCTAAATTCCTCGAAAGCAGAAGGGTGCTTTTGGAGGTTTGAAAGGTGAAGGAGTTTGGATTGTGGATTCCGGTGCCTCCATGCACATGTGTAAGGATAAACACTTGTTCACTAAGATGAGAAAGACTCCCATCGTAGAGATACAGTATGGGGATGGGAGGGTAGTCATTACTACTATGGTGGGATCGGTAGTTGTGAAAGTCTTAGTGGAGGGAAAGACATCCATAGTGACATTATATACTGTGTTGTTTATTATAGAGTTAAATAAAAACCTCATCTCAACGTCTGTGT
Organism: Zygnema cylindricum; assembly: GCA_037447655.1. Lineage (NCBI taxonomy): Eukaryota > Viridiplantae > Streptophyta > Zygnematophyceae > Zygnematales > Zygnemataceae > Zygnema > Zygnema cylindricum. The sequence continues at coordinate 100,404 of JBBHKE010001044.1, read as the reverse complement.
TAGATGATAAGGGTTTTGAGACTATCACTAGGAAGGGAACCTTTACTGCTAGCTTTGAGGAAGAGTTTTATTTCACTGCTGAAAAGAGTAGCCAAGGCATGTTTAGGTTGATTTAAATCAATGTAAAGAAGAAACTTTACTATGCTGGTGTTCATGATATTATGTTGTGGCATAAGAGGCTTGAACATGTGCATTTAGATAAATTTAAAGAAATGAAATAGATGGGAATAGTGGAATGAATTCAGTTCAGAGAAAGTAAAAACCTAAGTGACTGTAGTGGTTGTGCTAAAGGTAAAGCACACACATTACCCTTCCCAAAAGAAGCCACTTACAAAGGGTAAAAAGTGTTAGACTTGGTACACACTGATATTTGGGGACCGACCAAAGTGCCCTCACCTGGTGGTAAAAGATTTATGATGATAATCACTGACGATTGGTCTCAATACTCTAGGGTGTATTTTTTGAAAAATAAATCAGAGGCCCGACAAGTTTTTAAGGAATTTAAGGCATAGAGTGAGAAACTCCATGAAACCCCTATTAAGAGAGTATGGAGTGATAATGGGGGAGAGTATACCTCCAATCAGTTTGAGGATTTTCTGAGAGAAGATGGAGTGCAACACCAAAAGACAGTTCCTAAAAATTCGGAGCAGAATGGTGTAGCCGAGAAGTTGAATAGAACTCTAAGTGATAGTGTGGAAGAGTGCTCTCAGATAAGAAAATAGGAAGGAGATTTTGGGTCAAAGCTATGAAATGTGCAAATTATCTGAAGAATAGAGTTCTTACCTCAGCAGTAAAAGGCCAAACTCCTTATGAGAGATGGACCGACCGAAAACAAGATGTTTCCCACTTAAAGGTTTTCGGTAGTCAAGTGTTTAGCCTAGACACATATCGGTCAAATTGGAAGTTGGATCCGAAAGGAAAACCAAGATATCTGTTAGGATATGATGAAAATGTAAAAGGATATAGAGTCTATGATCTCAAGAGAGAAGATATAATCCTAGTAAAGCATCTAGTGGCCATAGATGAAGGGAAATCTATAGATCCCTTTAAGCATACAAAGACAGTCAAAATCAGATTTGAGTCAAAAAATTTTGATGTCTTTGAGCTTCTTAACTATCCAGATTTTTGAGAACATGATGATCTTGCAGGTACAAATCAGATCGAGGAGGACTCAGCCGTGGAACCCCTAGTGCCAACTCCAACCGAAGCGGAAGACGTGGAAATAGACCCGGAATCGAGGGATAGGGGAGAAGTCAAAACTATTCGAAATAATTCACGAGACCCATCCATTCCGGCATCACAGTTTGAGGGTGGAAGGAGAAGCAGCAAAAGACTGCAAGAGAAACAAGTTAGCAACAAGTTAACGAAACTGTCTCATCCCGATGAACCCTAGACTTATGGTGAGGCGATGAAATGTCCTGAGAGGAATTGGTGGAAGATAGCCATTAATGAGGAGATGGCTTCGATTATGGCAGCAAATACGTGGGAGTTGGTGGATTCTCCCTCGATAGGAAGCCAATCGGGTGTAAGTGGGTATTCAAATTGAAACTCAATTCGGATAGCACCATTTAGCACTACAAAGCTCGGTTAGTGGCGAAGGGATTCACTCAGAAAGAGGGAATTGACTACGAGGAAACTTTTGCTCCGGTCGTCAGGTTTCCCTTTGTTTATATACTTCTCAGTATCGCGGCAGCAGAAGACATGGAAGTACATCAGATGGACATCAAGACGGCCTTCCTACATGGAGAGTTGGAAGAGGAGATTTTTATGCAACAACCTTAAAGATTTGTGGAGCAAGGGGATGAGAGCAAGGTATGCCGATTGATCAAATCTTTGTATGGGTTGAAACAGGCGCCCAGGCAATGGAACAAGAAGCTCGATGAGTTTCTTACAGGTTTAGGATATATTCGGATCAGCTCAGATCACTCAATTTATTTTTTTGAAGAGGAGGAAGGATTTATTTTTATTGCAATTTATATTGATGATTTGCTTGTTTTAAGTAAATATATGGATAAAATAAATAAGTTGAAAAATGATCTAAAAGGAAGATTTGAAATGAAAGATATAGGAGAAGCAAGGTATATTTTGGGAATTCAGGTAGAGAGAGACAGAGATAGAAAGATAACAAGATTAAATCAAAAGGAGGCCATTGGAAACATGTTAGAAAAATTCCAGATGGACAAAGCTAATAGTTGTACCACTCCTATGGAACTAAAGAAGGGAAGTGGGGGGAGTGTGGAAGAGGGAGTTATAATCTTGGATGATGAGGTAGGCCCAGAAGAGAAAATATTTATGCACACCATCCCATATAGACAAGTAATGGGCAGCCTAATGTATTTCAAGAATTGTACACGTCCAGACATAGATGTTGTTGTAGGAGTACTAAGTAGGAGTTTGAATGCTCCCACTAAGAAAGATTGGGAGGCAGCTAAGAGAGTCCTTAGATATCTCATAGGGACTAGAGATCAATGGTTGAATTTGGGCAGGAACAATACTAACATCACCACTTGGAGTGATGTCAGCTATGGGGATGCTCCTATGAGGAGATGCACGTATTGATTGTAGAAATTAATGGTCCATTTTTAGTATTTTCTAGGTCTAAATAGAAATATAGAAAGAAGCCGAGGCAGTCTACCTCTAACTTCTCTCTCCAACTCTCAAACTTGTTGCAGTCACTGAGAAATTGGAGAGGGAGCTAGAGCCATGGCTACTTAGGCTATCCGGAGGTTTACGGGAAATTTATTTTAATGAGGGGTTTATTTTATCAAAAGGTATGTGCCGGCCACAAGATTTGATCCATGTACCTACCGGCCGGCAGACAGTGGATAGCTGGTAGCCTTAGCCGTTAAGTCTATAACTAGTGTTACGTACTATATAGTTTGATATTTATTTAAACATGTATACGTAGGATAAATCATATAACTATAATTGTTTACGGGATACATAGATCTGGTAATGTATAAGTACGGATTACGGTACGGACAACAAATCAATACCGCGCATTTATTTCTTAAGTGAAACGAATACCGCGCATGTATTTATTACGGCTACGATTAAATTCGAATTTAATCGGACGGCCGGAATTAGCACCGAGATTGCGGAAGAAGATTTCGGCGGTTTGTGGCCATCGCCACATCGGATGACACGTGGCAAAATTACATTGGATCGTGGAATCTCCGGAGATTATGGCACCGAATCCGGATATGACATGTGTCGACATTTAGGCCATGTCGTACAATGTCCGTACATAAAGTACATCGGTAGCTATACTTTAACGTACGGAACTGTAATCTGATTGGTTCCGTACATCAGTAGATAGAGTCTGTGAGAGAGATAGGACTTAGAAAAATTAGGAGATAGGACCCTCTCTCCCAAAGAGCTTCTGTACAAAGGTCAACTTTGACCCTTCATACCTTACTGCTCAGGGGAGCAAATTCAGAGATTCCTTTTGTTATACACTCAAGGGAATCTTGCCTTCACATGGAAAAATTAGGATATAGGACCGTCTCTCCCAGAGAGCTTCTGTACAAAAGGTCAACTTTGACCCTTCATAACTTACCGCTCAAGGGAGCAAATTCAGAGATTCTTTTTGCTATAGACTCAGGGCAGTCTTGCCTTCACAAGGGGTGCAGGTGGTCAGAGTTTTTGTCTGCCAAGGAGGCAGTTGCTTTCGCTGAAACGCAAAGGGGTCATAGTTATCCTAGAGGCTTCTTGGAAGCTGTCCACTCTGAGGACTTATGGAGGTCTCAAAGTTTCAGGTTATGGGCCTACCCTCTAGGGTACCAATCTTTAATGGAACTGGCTTCATATACTGGGAAAGTATGATGATAGGAGCTCTATGCAAAAAAAGGTTTTGGAGGATAGTGAGTGGACGGTTGGGGCGTCCATCAAGTCTTGGAATTCCTCCTGGATTTGGAGGAACCAGATTCACCAGGAAAGAGGATCCACCTTCAATGGAGGAAAAAAAGGAAAGAGAAGTGGTGGACAAAGGAAAGGAGAAGGAGGCGACCACACCAATAGCAACTGGTTCGGCATTCATGTCACTTATTTCGAGGAACGAGGAGAATGATACTGAAACCTATGACTTCAACAATATGGCGGCAAAGCACTTCATCATACGCCATCTCACTCAAGGACTTGCATGTCCTCATTTGCAGGTAGAAATGGCATCCGATCTTAGGATGGCTCTCATAGAGATGTACCGAAGTGGTACGATTCAGCAATAACAGTTGGCTGATCAGAAAAACAAGGAGTATGTATACAAAGGGGGGAAGATGTTGGATTTTTGCAATGAGTTTGCTACACTCTTCATGGAGCTAGAGAGTGCAGGAAAAAATTTTAGTGAAAAGGAAAAAGGTTAACTATTTACTGATAAAGTTACCCGATGAGTTTGAAAACATAATCAACCGTGTGCAGGACTTACCAGACTCAAGGTGGATATGGAACTCAGTGGTATGGATGATTCTCGTTCGGGAGAATACGATTGAGATCCGAAGAGGAGGAAAGAGTGGCCAAGCCTTGGCAACTGCGACTGATTGGAGGAACAAGGATTCCTGGAAACTGGTCCGAAACTATGGGGGGGGGGAGCAGAAAAATCAGACCGACGAGTTTGGACCAAGAGCTCCCAAAGGTTTATGTCATTTTTGTAAGAAACCTGGGCACTATATGGCAAAGTGCACTAAGATAACCGAGCTTCGGTTAAAGGAGGGGAAGACCGGTGGTACCCGGAGAGGAAAGTAAAAAGCCATTGTGACACAGGTACATGAGGCGGAATCTGAGGACGAGGACGATGAGCTCCTTTTAGATGAGGAGTTGGAGTCAAAAAACGAGGTCGAAATTCCACGAAGGCAGAAATGTGCTTACGGTGGATTGAAAGGTGAAGCAGGCTGGATTGTAGATTCAGGTGCCTCCATGCACATGTGTAAGGATAGGCACCTGTTCACTAAGATAAGAAATATTCCCACCGTAGAGATAGAGTACGGGGATGAAGGATAGTCACCACTACTCTTGTAGGATCGGTAGATTTGAAAGTGTTAGTAGAAAGAAAGACATCCATAGTAACATTCTCCGATGAATTGTTTATTCCGGAGCTGAACAAAAACCTCATCTCTACATCCGTATTAGATGATAAGGGTTTTTTTACTAGCACTAGGGAAGGAGTCTTTACTGCTAGTTTTGAGGAGGATGTCTATTTCATTGCTGAGAAAGGTAGCCATGGGATGTTTAGGCTGGTTTTAAGTAATGAAAAGAAGAAACTTTATTATGCTGGTGTTCATGATATTATGATGTGGCATAAGAGGCTTGAGCATGTGAATCTAGACAAGTTAAGAGAAATGAAAAAAAAAGGAGTGGTGGAAGGGATTAAGTTCAGTGAGAATGATAATATAAGTGATTGTAGTGGATGTGCTCAAGGTAAAACACACAGATTACCCTTTCTTAAAGCAGCCACCTATAAAGGAGAAAAAATTCTAGATCTCGTACACACAGATATTTGGGGACTAGCTAAAGTGCCCTCACCGGAGGGGAAGAGATTTATGATGACTATCACTAATGATTGATCTCGGTATTCCCGAGTGTATTTTTTGAAAAACAAGTCCGAAGCTCAGGATTGTTTTAGACAATATAAAGCATGGAGCGAAAAACTCCATGAAACTCCAATCAAGAGAATAAAGAGTGACAATGGTGGAGAGTATACTTCTAACCAGTTTGAGGATTTTCTAAGGGAAGATAAGGTCCAACACCAAAAGACAGTTCCAGAAAACCCGGAACAGAATGGGGTAGCTGAAAGGTTAAATAGAACACTAAGTGATAGTGCTAGAAGTATGTTGTCAGATAAGAAGATAGGAAAAAGGTTTTGGGCAGAAGCAATGAACTGTGTTAATTACCTCAAATATAGAGTTCTTACTTCAGCTATAAAAGCTCAAACACCTTATGAGAGATAGACAGGCCGGAAACCAGACATATCTCACTTAAAGGTTTTCGGCAGTCAAGTATTCAGTCTAGATATAGATCGGTCCAATTGGAAGCTAGATCCTAAAGGAAAACCGATATACTTATTGGGATATGATGAGGATGTTAAAGGATATAGAGTTTATGATCTAAAAAGGGAAGATATAATCTTAGTAAAGCATCTAGTAGTTATGGATGAAGGAAAGTCTGTGGATCCCTTCAAATATACGAAGTCAGTAAAAATCAGATTTGAGTCAGAAAATTCCGATGACTTTGAGCTTCTTAACTATCTAGGTTTTAGAGAAGATGACATTCTTGCAGGTACAAATCAGAGCGAAAAGAACTCGGCTGTGGAAACTCCAGTGACAACTCTACTCGAAGCGGAAGACGTGGTGGAAATTTATTCGGAATCAAGGGATAAGGGAGAAGTCGAGTTTGTTCGAAAGAATCCACGAGAACCATCTATTCCAGCCTCAGATTTTGAAGGGGGGGAGGAGAAGTAGCAAAAGACTGCAAGAAAAACAGGTTAATAACAAGGTAACTAAACTATCTCATCAAGATAAACCTCAAACTTATGGAGAGGCGATGACTTGTCCAGAAAGAAACCGGTGGAAGACAGCCATCAATGAGGAGATGGCCTCAATCATGGCAGCCGATACTTCGGAGCTGGTGGATTGTCCACCTAACCGAAAACCAATCGGTTGTAAGTGGGTTTTCAAATTTAAACTGAACCCAGATAACACAATCGAGCGCTAGAAGGCCAGGTTAGTGTCAAAGGGATTTACACAAAAGAAGGGAATTGACTACGAGGAAACCTTTGCCCCGGTGGTCAGATTTCCCTCTGTCCGCATACTTCTCAGTTTAGCAGCATTGGAAGACATGGAAGTGCACCAGATGGACATCAAGACAGCCTTCTTGCATGGAGAATTGGAAGAGGAGATCTTCATGCGACAACCCGAAGGTTTTGTGGAGGAAGGAGAGGAGAGTAAGGTATGCCGGCTGATTAAATCTCTTTATGGTTTGAAACAGGCGCCTCGACAATGGAATAAGAAGCTTTATGAGTTTCTTACCCGTTTGGGATATATCCGAATCAGCTCAGATCACTCAATCTATGTTTTCGAAGATGAGGAAGGTTTTATATTTATTGCAATTTATGTTGATGATTTGCTTGTTTTAAGTAAATCAAAGGAAAAAATTAATAAACTGAAAACCGATCTTAAGGGGAGATTTGAAATGAAGGATATGGGGGAAGCAAAATATATTTTGGGAATTTAAGTAGAGAGAGACCGAAAAAGAAAAATTTTAAGATTGACTCAAAAGGAAGCAATAGGGAACATGCTAGAAAAATTTCAAATGGATAAAGCTAATAGTTGTACAACTCCAATGGAGTTGAAGAGGGGAAGTGAGGGGAGTGAGGAAGAAGGAGTCATAGTCTTAGACGAGGAATTATCTCATGATGAACAGAAGTTCATGCAGACTATTCCTTACAGGCAAGTAGTGGGAAGTCTAATCTATTTTATGAATTGTACCCGACCGGATTTAGCTGCAGCTGTAGGAGTGCTGAGTAGAAGTCTAAATGCTCCCACTAAGAAGGATTGGGAGGCAGCTAAGAGAGTCCTTAGATATTTGATAGGAACTAGGGATCTATGGTTGCATTTGGGTGGGGAGAATACTGACATCACTACTTGGATTGATGCCAGTTATGGTGATGCTCCGATGAGGAGATGCACTTCTGGATATGTATTATATGTGGGTGATGGGGCTTGCTGTTGGAGTAGCAAACAACAAAAAGTTATTGCACAGTCCACCATGGAGGCTGAGTATATGGCCTCTTGCTCTGCTGTAAAAGAATTGATGTGGGTCAAGTCTTTGCTTGGTGAGCTTGGTCACGTTAAGAGTGGTGTGCAGAAAATTTTTTGTGATAATCAGGCAGCAATCGCTATTTCAGCCAATCCTAAACATCAAATTAATGCCAAACACATGGACATTAGACACAGTTTTGTTAGAGAGAAAGTAGAAAACAAAATAATCAATTTAGAGTACAGACCAGATAGTGAGATGGTAGCAGATATGATGACCTGATCCCTGTACCTACCGGCCGGCAGACAGTGGATAGCTGGAAGCCTTAGCCGTAAAGTCCGGAACTAGTGTTACATACTATATAGTTTGATATTTATTTAAACATGTATACGTAGGATAAATCATTTAACTGTAATTGTTTACGGGATACATCGATCTGGGAATGTATAAGTACGGATTACGGTGCGGACAACAAATCAATACCGCGCATTTATATCTTAAGTGAAACGAATACCGTGCATGTATTTATTACGGCTACGATTAAATTCGAATTTAATCGGACGGCCGGAATTAGCGCCGAGATCGCGGAAGAAGATTTCGGCGGTTTGTGGCCATCACTACATCGGATGACACGTGGCAAAATTACATTGGATCGTGGAATCTTCGGAGATTATGGCACCGAATCTGGATATGACATGTGTCGACATTTAGGCCATGTCGTACAATGTCCGTACATAAAGTACATCGGCAGCTGTACTTTTGCGTACGGAACTGTAACCTGATTGGTTCGGTACATCAGTAGATAGAGTCTGTGAGAGAGATAGGACTTAGAAAAATTAGGAGATAGGACCCTCTCTCCCAGAGAGCTTCTATACAAAAGGTCAACTTTGACCCTTCATAACTTACTGCTCAGGGGAGCAAATTTAGAGATTCTTTTTGCTATAGACTCAGGGGAGTCTTGCCTTCACAAGGGTATAGGTGGTCACAGTTTTTGTCTGCCAGAGAGGCAGTTGTTTTCGCTGAAACACAAAGGGGTCAGAGTTATCCTAGAGGCTTCTTGGAAGCTGTCCACTCTGAGGACTTATGGAGGTCTCAGAGTTTCATGGATATGTATTGTATGTGGGTGATGGGGTTTGCTTTTGGAGCAGAAAGCAGCAAAAGGTCATTGCTCTGTCCACCATGGAGGCTGAGTACATGGCCTCTTGCTCTGCTGTAAAAGAGTTAATGTGGGTCAAGTCTTTGGTTGGTGAGCTTGGTCACCTTAAGAGTGGTGTGAAGAATTTTTTTGGTGATAATCAGGGAGAGATCGCTATTGTTGCAAATTCTAAACATCATTTAAAGCCAAACACATAGACATTAGACTCAGTTTTGTTAGGGAGAAGGTAGGAAACAAAATAATCAGTTTAGAGTAAAGACCGAACAGCGAAATGGTAGCAGATATGATGACCAAACCTGTGCCTTCCTCTAATTTTAATATCTTCCGGAGAAGTGCGGTCTGAAATAAAAAAGTGACTAGTAAATAAACGGAGTGTAGAAATTAATTGTTATTTGTAAAGTATTTTCTAGGTCTAAAATGAAAGGCAGAAAAGAAGCCTAGGCAGTATGCTTCTAACTCCTCTCTTCAGCTCCAACACTTGTCGCAGTCACTGAAAGTTGAATAGGAAGCTAGAGCCATGGCTGCCTATGCTGCTTATAGAGATAGACAGACACGTGGTAGATTTAGGTAGATTTACCAAAATATACCTAACGGACCTAAGATTTGATACTGGTACCTGCCGTCCGTCAATTCTAAGTAGTCGCTAGCTTTATCTTATAGTCTGTCAACCCACCTCAAAGAGGTGGGTTGGCTGATAAAAAAAAAAAAAAATACCGACACGCTGGACAATTAAGCTACGTGTCATGATGGAAAACCAACGAAAAATCTTAAGATTTGCACATGACACGCGCTTTCGAAAATACAACCGAAAATAAAAACGAAATTTTGTAACATTCCCTCGTCACACTATTTTTGGCTAGTTTTGTTCGTTGCACTATTTCTCTCAAAAGACTTTCGTTATGTTCGAAAATTAAAGCCTAAAAAATGAGTTGGCGTACAGACTGGCGCTTGCAAAAAGTATAAAAGTTTTGTCGTATGATTACTTCTTACGCAGGTACATGGTACGCAAGTCAAGATTTGAAGTTAAGTTTGTCGGTGATAAAAATTTGAAAGATATTCGATAACGGATCGTAGCTTGCGTGGCGCCGGTCAATTAAGAACACATAGCTTACAAACTCTACGTGATGGAACATCTACTCAATCGACCCGTTTTGTAGAGTTTGCCGTACAATTAAAGAAACGTATGATGGAACTTCACCCTTACTCTTATAGCGATTGGCGGTGTACTGTAGCAACAGCAACAGTAGTAGGGCAAGGCCCTATTGCACTTTTCAAAATAGTATGTACATTCTAAAAAGTGCAATACAGTACACCGCCAATTGCTATTAGCGTAGAAGTTTCTTTAGCGTATACGAATAATTACCGTGGTTTACGCTAATTAAGTATTTGAAAATTTTGAAAAAAAACATACATTCTTATTGTTTAATAATTCTAATTTGGGTCTTTGAAAAAAATGAATGTCGGTCGCAAACATGCTTACACTAATATAGGTATTCGTACAAAATCAGACAAATCGTACACAAATCGTACGTTCACACTCTAAAAATTAATGGTTATTTGTCAAGTATTTTCTAGATCTAAAATGAAAGGCAGAAAAGAAGCCTAGGCAGTATGCTTCTAACTACTCTCTTCAACTCCCACACTTGTCGCAGTCACGTAAAGTTTAAGAGGAAGCTAAAGCCATGGCTGCCTATGTTACTTCTAGTGATAGAGAAATAGGTGGTAGATTTTGGTAGATTTACCAAAATATACATGACGGACCTTGAATTTGATCCTGGTACCTGCCGTCCGTCAATTCCAAGTAGCCCCTAGCTTTATCTTATAGTCTATGATCGGTGCTATGACATATAGGGTTTGACAAATATTTATACTGTTACGTGTGAACAAATTCATTAAACTATAACTATAGACGTCGTGCATGGATACAATTTTTTTAAAGTACGGACTACAGTACGAATACGCAATGGATATCGCGCATTTTGTTTTGACAGCGAAACAAATATCGCGCAACAATTTATAACGACTACGATAAAAAACCGGTTTGATCGGACGGCCGAAATGGACGCCGAGATTGCAAAATAGGATTTTGGCGGTTTCGGTCACCGCCACATCGATCGGCACGTGGCACGACAACATGGGATTACGGCATCTCCGCAGATTTCAAGAACGAATCCAGATATGACATGTGTCGGTTAGTTTGCCATGTCGTACAATGGTCGTACAAAAAGTACACCGGAACATATACCTTTATGTACGATACAGTATTTTGATTGGTGTCGTACTTCAGTAGATAGTGTTTTAGAGAGAGATAGGACTTAAAAAAATTTGGAAGATAGGACCCTCTCTCCAAGAGAGCCTCTGTACAAAAGGTCAACTTTGACCCTCCATAACTTACGGCTCAGGGGAGCAAATTCAGAGATTCTTTTTGCTATTGAATTAGGGGAGTCTTGTCTTCACAGGGATGGAGGTGGTGAGAGTTTTTGTCTGCAATGGGTGGCAGTTATTCTTATTGAAACACAAAGGGGTCAGGGTTATCCTAGAGGCTTCTTGCAAGCTGTCCTTTCTGAGGACCTATGGAGGTCTCAGAGTTGCACACACAGTGGAAACGTGGTTGTTGGACGAATATCTGCAAATGTGATATTTTACAACCCGATTATATCCCCTTTTTAGATCGCACATTCTTATGGGTCCGCGGTTACTAAAACTCATTAATTATACATTTTTCACTTAAAAAGGTACAATTTTGTACGGTCTGACACTGTCCGTACACCACACTAATCAAATGATGGCGGAATTATGTCTGGTACGGTACTAAACAATTAACCCTAAATAGAGTAAAGAAAAAAAAAATGAACTACGCTAATATAGAATAAATAAAAAAAAGTGGGACGGAATTAGCGTACACTACGCTAATAGCGATTGGCGGTGTAATGTAATGTAATCCTGCTGCAACCGTAGTTGTCTAATTCGTACGGCTTCCGATTTTTTTCGGAAAACTACGTAGTATTCGCTTGTTTCGTAAATATAAAGAATGTACAAAATGTGTGACCATAGAAAATTCTTCAAAATTCTAAAAAAGGTATGGAAGACATACGATACAAATATGGAAAATCTAATACAATTGTCTTGAATTATACGTGAACGTACAAGAATGTTCTCTAAAATTCCTGAAATCCCGCATAAATAACCCTAAAATGCACAAAAATGTACGAAAATGCTATTTTAATGTAAGAAAAATGTAACGCAATTGTCTTTAATAAAACGGAAATGCACGGCAACCTACTGTAAAAATCTGAAATAAATAATCGGAAAAGGTACGAGAAAGTACGCTATATCGGCACCCCACAATTTTGACGTTGATACCTTAAATATTAAAAATTACACTATTTAAAAACGTGGACAATAATCTGCCACGTCTCTTGGCACTAAATTATAATGAATGACGCTAATTTTTTCTTTACAATAATAATTTCTAAACGCTAATAACGATTCAAGGTGTAGTTTACTTTGTGCGTTATATGCGCATACGACATACACGGTGAATCGCTATTAGTGTGAAAAAACTATTAGTGACAATAGTATCATTTACGCTCTTTTGGTTCCAATGACGTATAGCCAACAAAACATAAACATTACACCGCGAATCGTAATTAGCGTTATGTCTTTTAATTTTGTCGCCCCAAATTTTGACTGTATCAAACTTAATATAGTACATAATTCTAAATTAGTCTTTACATTATTTAAGGTACTTTTTGAATCAGCGCTGACAACTCTAATATAGTGTCGTTTTAAATAGCGTGGCGTACGGTCGGTATCTCACTTAACTAAAAAAGTACAAAAAATGATTTAATACAGGTCATTATCATGTAACCGCGATTTCACAAACCGCGTAGTGCAAACGTCATAATGGCGTGAAAATGTACGTTTTGTCAAATTCGGTACCCGTACTAGATTTACAGTAAATATATCAGCACGGCAAATTAGTACAGAAAGAAACCCAAATTAGAGTTATTGATAAATTAGAGTAAAATTTGTTATTTTTTTTAGATTACACAAATAAGAGTTAAAAAATCTAATTATTTTTTTTCATTTTTTTACTCTAATTATTTATTTACTCTACTTACGATTCGCGATATACGCAGCTCATACTTAATAGCGTTGAAACTACACTAGCGTTATTGTTAAATGGTGTTATTAACGGTATTTCTTATGTCATTGTCAAAATAGTAAAAAACAATCATACCAATTTTGGCACTCAACACTAAACTATATATCGATTTACACTAAGATGTCTTCAACACTATTCTAAGTGTAAATGTCCCAGAGGCCATATGCCATGTGACTTACTTGTGGGTCTACAAATCGTACGAAAGCATACTAATTAGTGTAAAACTTAGCTATGTTTAATGTTATTTTGCACCGAGTATGGTTTAAGATAAGTCTTTGTCATTTTTACTACTTAAAAATTTACCCTTTATTGGTCGCGCTATTGTTTGTACAGTACTTTTCGACGATTACCGGCTATAATCGACACGAGAAATGCACTTAACATTATATACATGAAGATGCTGTGTAGGGATGCAAACTTATTCTACATAAACTTTTTTTACGGACACAAAATGGAATAGCTAACATTAATGGAGAAGTTTCCAAGAAAGCGCAAATCTTAATTGAAGTTAAAAATATTAACTTATATTTTGGGTACAACAAAGACGTGATAACATTATGGTTATTAACGCTAATAAGGATAATGCATCCATAACATTATTTCACCATACATTGTGGATCGATATTAGGATAGGATAATTAGGAGTGTAGAAACAAATAATGTTTTCAACGTAATCAGGTACCCAACGGCGAACAAAAAAATAACGTTGGTTAACTCGCATAGCGCTAATTTGTATATACATTATGTAGGCTAGTCAAAATTACATGTGTTCACACAGTCGACGTTTCAACATGGTTCGTGAAATTTTCCCTTCTCTTTGTTTTTATAAATCAAAATTGAGTGCGCTATCCGTGACGACAACATCACTATTCCGTATTGGCTTTGACACTTTTTTGTACTACTTTTTTCAACAATGAACAAATTTCATAAGAAATGACACATTTTTTTCACTAAACTATTTTAATATCATTCATATGAGTTAAATCGTACAAATAATGATGTAATTTATATTTTAAGTCGAGGATCATAACTTAAGGGTGTTGATGTAGTGTTATCAATTTTGACAACAATCCACGATGTAGTGTACTACATATCAATGTTTTGTATCAAGTATAAATTTATCGCAATAAATTTGTTATTCGATATCACGTCGAATATTTAACGGTCTGACGACTTGATTTATCGCTCCGAGACCAGCAAAATTTATCACGATATATTTGGGAGGAAGTGGGGTATATATTTGATACAGTAAATAGTAAGGCAAATTGTACGAAAGACCCCCCACTGAGGGCGCGCCACCCGGGGGGGAGGGGGGTGAAATAATTATCACCTACCGTCACTTTGACATATCGCAAAGAAAAATATATGGTGATATCGGCCAATATACTGGCTAAATATCGTGATATTAAGCTTCTCGATGTAATAAGGCGACACATGGATTATCGAAAGTACATGTCGAATACCGGCAAGGAGCCTTCGGTACCTAGCACTAGTAAATATACACATCCCACATTGTAACCATTTCTAATTTGTGTTCGGATTGTCGACGTTTAAACATGTGGCAGTTTCACACTATTTCCCCAAAATAGTAACATGAATCAAAGTTGAGTGTGTTAACCCTTTTGTACCTTCGTGGTCTTTCTATCACACTTATTGAAATAAAGTTTTTCTTTCCTATCTCACATTTTAGATGTGATGTGACACTCTTATTTGTGATGTGCATCGGGTAGTGCTATCGCAATAAATTCGAAACTCAATCTAACCCGTTGTGAAATGGTGAGGGGGGGGCACTATATTGTCGCGTTAACAACATAAAAGTATCCTCGATATATTAGCGTAGTTGAGGGTAAGGGGTTTGACAAGACTTTGCAATCCAACACGAATCACAATTTCATTGTAAAAATAAAGTACGGAAGGAATACGAAGTTATCGATATAGTTATCGCCAATATATTTATCGTTACTTAAGCATGTTTTGTCGTTAGTTTATCAAAAATTTCTTTACCTACACATTGAACCAGTAATTAAGTTATAAGAATGTCAAAATAATGTACCTATTGATCGTCGGTAGGAACATACCAATACACAATTATTATTTATGTAGTTTTTTATGAAAAAACGAGTACTTAACATACAAACTGGAAAAATGGATACTTTATATTATCATAATACCTTATTCACAATAGCTAGACTCCGAATAGAAACCACTATGAAAAAAGTTTGTTTTATTTTCCTCCTCTTCTAATTACTCTCGTTTGGGTATGACTAAATGTCTTTTGAAGTTGTTCATTAACTTTTAAGCTTTGGTAATTTTTAACAACCCACATGACTTATTGTCCGTAGAAAGGTTTTTTTACTAGTCTTGGTTTAAGGTTGTAATTCAGGTCGCATGTCCGTTATAAAACTAGCATGTTACTTTGGGGGGTAGATCCTAATGGCATATATTATGGCGGACAACACAAACTTTTGCATATTATGTTTAGGATATGGAATGTCATGCCGCATCGTGTGGATTGCTCGCGTGCACGATATCATGCTGGCACGCGCGATATTCGGCGCGTGCGCATGATATAACGCACGCACGCGCGGTATTTCTTATGGACGCGCGGTATTTCTCACGCACGCGCATTATTTCTTGCGCACGCGCAATATGCTGCACGCACGCGCAGTATTTCTCACGCACGCACGGTTTTTCACACGCACGCGCGGTTTTGTGCATGCACGCGCGATTTTATGCTTGCACGCGGAATTTGATGCATGCAAGTTTTATTTTCGCGTTCGCACGTGCGATTTTTTGTCGTTTCATTTGTTTATGATGTGAACGCGATTTGCGTTCACGTACATTTAAATACATACTAATTCCGTGAGCATGTTTTATTTGTTTCGTTTCAAGGTACACAATTTTGGGAGTATCGACGCGGCGCGATTTCCGGGAATATTACGGGCGATATGTTTCATTTCGTGCGACATGTTTTGTTTCGTGCGTATACACGCAATTTTGGGAGTATTGACGCTTCGATACCTTGTATTTATTTAAGTCGCGAACCCATGTAGGTTCGCGCACATGTAGTTAGGGATGGTTTTTACCCTCGGACGGTGGATTTTGTCAAGCGTACGGCGACGATGTTGGCCGCCTATTGGCCAACATCTTAAGTAGTTTCATGCATGTAAAGTAGACTAGACGTAGGTTAATTTTGCTTAGGCCTAACGTAGCTCTTACTTAGCCTAATTCTCAGACTTAGAGAACTTAGCTTTTGGACAAGAATTTTCTCTTGGCAGCGTAGCTTTTCTCTGACTCTCTCTCTCACCGATTGCTCATGCTTTCTCTTTCTTATTGCTAGCTAGCTATAGTGGCTAGATAGGTTAAGAATATTTGCCTTTGTTTCTACCTCGTTTTTAATCCACACGGCTTCGGCCAAGTCTAAAAGGTTTCCCTCCAAATTTATTTTTTTAGCGATTGGTGGAGTGGAGGTTGTTGTTTTTGAAATGTTAGTTTCGTACTTACGCCACATTTTGTGCGCACGCGACGGTTCGTGCGTAGATTATTACCGGAAATATTGTGGTGGTACAAATGGAGGTTCGAATGGATTTGTGGATTGGGGGAGTAATTGTACAATTGAAGTTAAAGGGATTAATTGAGTGGCTCGGAATACGTTTACAAATGGACGGCGGATCGCGAAGCAATCTGATGTGAAATTTATGAAATGTTGAATATGTACGTCGCCGGGCAGTTTGTTCCGAGATCGTTGGCGTCTACAAATGTCAGCAGTTTGTTGGCGTCTTCAGGTATCGCAAGTATTGGCGACGTGTACAACTGCCACGTATTCAAAATAATGAACGCGCAAGTAACCATTTACATAGGCACACTTTGAAAAGTACAACGTAAAATCAGCGCTAAATTCCAAAATAACGTTTCAAAATATCGGTTACATGGGGACACGCCCTTACTCACAACACATGTTACCCGATGGCTCGTACTCCAAAATACTAGCCACGTCATGTTTTCCGTACATTTAAAGACCTCACTATGGAAGTACCGTACCATACATGTCTCAATCGTACGAATTTTGACATTTTTACGAAATTTCGTAAAAAAAAAATTAGTTTTTGCAAAATCTTTTCGTAAAATGTGTGTAGTTTCATACGGAAAAAACATACGATGAGAATTTGAGAATAACGACATCCGCGCGCGAAGTGTGAAGGATATATAAAATTATAAACGGTTCTTCATTGCAACGGAGACGCTATTGATAAGGGTTGCGTTTGTAACTTTCGATTAAGGGTGCGTCTCCATGTACTTGAACTTACTTTGTTTTTTAGCGCAGATCCGGCAGACCCGAATTTCGGGTGTCCCTATGTGTACCAAACGAAGTTGTCACTTAAGGGCGTGACGATTGTATACATTGACAATGCCCATGACGGCTATCGACATTGTACAATCTGTGATGACGCACGTTATATTCGATTATTTTGTAACTCCTTGTGAAGTCGCAAGACTTATCGTGACATTGTAAACGTATTGCTATCTAGCCTGTGCCGTTTCACGGTTGAAGAAGATGCAATTTGCCTTTGCGTCTCTTGTCCGCTCGACGTGAAATGGCATCGGATCTTAAGACCCTTAGCGAAATAAAATCTGTACCATGAGCAAACGGACAAAACCAAACAAATTGTGTACTTTGCTTTGTCGTGCCGGAAGGCATACGGACAAAACATAGCGGATCGTGCACTTTTCGTCGTCGCTTGAATTCTTTTGAAATTTCTTGAAAATAAGATACACGTGCGTCTACGTGTTTCTATTTGTTTTTCGAAAATTGTTTGTTTTAAAACACATCTTCCCTGTGTTTTAAAGAAAAGTTTGAAGATGACGTTTTTTGGCGTGGCCGTGGGTCAAAGAACACAAAACGACAACATGTAGTACATCTTAAATTCGATGATGACGCAAAATGTACTTCTCATTTTCTCTATTATTTTGTACGGTTGAAACTTACGAAGTACAGCTCTAGGTTTTACAAAAAAACGATAGAAAAAAACCCTTACTTAGGCACATGGAGACGCACCCTGAGTTGTCATCGTATTTTTCATTATTGATTAAATTTTTTTCCTAATTTTTCTTTTAAGTATGACGTCAAAGTTGGTCAACCATAGTTATCCAATTCGTACGGATTTCAACTTTTTTCCGAAAACTACGTAGTTATTCGCTTGTTTCGTATTTTTCGCAAATTTTGTACTTTTGACTCTACGGAATGCACGAAAAGTACAAAAAGGATGACCCTAAATCCTTAAAAAAACCTATAAAAGGTACAGAAGACATACGGTATCAATAATTAAAATCAAAGACAATTGCACTAAATTATTCGGGGCGCACAAGAATGTACCCTAAAAGGCAAAAACCCTAAAATCCCACATAAATAGCCCTAATATGCACGAAATGTACGGCAATGCCATAAAAGGAACGGGCAAATGTAACATAGCTGAACCTTGCAATTTTCGGCCCCGAGAGGCCTGGGGTGAGCGGGAGAAAAAAGGCGGCACACGCATCCACGTCGCCCCCCTTTCATTTTGTTTTGCAACGCGGCTCGCCACGCGGCCTTTTTCCCAACCGCCCGTCTATAAATGTGACGGCCGACAAAACACAAAACATTCTATTTGCCCCCATACTTTTTTTCCTAATTCGCGGAACTTTACTTTATTTTTCGACCGTACTTCAAACGGCTATATGAAACATGAACGTTTTTTCATTAAGTCCTTCATCTATCATATATCACTGTCGTATATCAAGTTAAAAACAGTCCATTCATTCTACTTTTTCTTTCACATGTGCAGCCACTTAAAAAACCCTAAAAAACCCTAAAAAAAAACCCTCTCTCTCTCTCTCTCTATCTCTCTCTCTCTCTCTGGGGTCCG
>JBBHKE010001044.1:67390-81418 GCA_037447655.1 Zygnema cylindricum | reverse complement strand
TCCCGCGACAGAATGTCATCCTTCCACGCGGCGCCACGTCATGCCACGTCCATAAAATCCAAAGTGATCATTCCGCGATCTCGGCGACGACGTGCGCCGTCGGATTAAATCCGACATTAAATGTCGACCGTTCAAAGTATCTGTTTCATTTGTTTCGTGCGAAATGACGTTCGCACTAAACCTTAACAAGTTCTATGTTCGTTTCGTTTCATATTCCAGTTAGATCATTTCGGTACTATACAATAGTTATGTATGAATGAAACCCTATATCATCTAACGGACTTCTACGACAGACTGGTTAGAGCTAACGGCTACGCCGCGCTCTACCGGTCGGGGGTTCGAGTCCTGCCGGACTCAACCTTTTTGTTGAGAGTGACTTAAGTCACTCTTTAAGCCTTCTTATGGAGCTGAGGCAGCCATGGCTCCATCCCTCTCTCTCTCCTTCAGTGACTACAACAAGTATGGGGGAAAGAGAGAAGAGATGGAGGCAGGCTGCCATCATTTCTTATATATGTTTCCGCTAATTTATTTTAAACTAGAAAATACAAAAACTACTTATTTCAACAGTTATCAAATATTTAAAAGGAACAATAAACTACACTCTAATTTCGGCGAAAAGCACGACAACATCGAAATTTATACATTTACTAACGCTGACTGGGGAGGGGACTTAATCACTAGGAAATCAACCACCGGATACCTTTGCAATATCGGCGATGGAAGCTTGAGCTGAAGTTCAAAACTCAAAAAGACAGTCGCCCTCTCCACGATGGAGGCGGAATACATGGCGGCAACCGCCATAGTAAAGGAGGTTCTATGGCTAAGGGAATTCCTTAACAAACTCGGATTTTCACAATCAAGGAAGACTCTAATTTATACAGAGAGTCAGAGTTGCCTAGCTTTGATCAAAAACCCTATCAATCACCCTAAGACAAAACACATCTCCATGAGATACCACTTTATGAGGGATAACACTACAGCGGAAGTGGTGGCCTTCTATTACATGCCGGACAAGGAGAACGCCATGGTCATGCTTACTAAAGCAGTTGTCACTAACAAGTTGCTCCTATGTGCAATAAAAGCAGGTCTAAAAGAAGGATAGTTTCCCAAGGAGGATAAATTTTCTAAGTCTAAAGAGAAGGAGGAGGAAAATTCAAAGTCTAAAGAGAAGAAGAGAGAAAATCTGATGACAAAGGAGAATAAAAAGCGAAAGATGGAAACGAACAAAAATGAGAGCGCCTAAATAGTTTTGAGCGCTTCATTTCCAAACCTGGACGTTTGGGAGGACCACCGAAATATTCTCGCGACGATATTGGAGCGTAGTCTCCTAACCTTATTAATTCGATGTCCAGATTTTGACAGCGTACTAATTGGAGCATTATTTCCGGACGTAATCATGCGCGTGTCGTTCACGGGGTACGTCGGCGACGGCACAATCAATGCGATTCGATTTTTTTGACGAATCAAATTTGTGTAGGTGTTCTTTTCTTATTCTGGTCCTGCACGCTATCGTGGCAATTATTGATCACCACGTTGTTTTTCAAACGGTCTTGTACGGACCAAATTTGTGGGATGACGACGAAACTCACCTTTATGGAAGTGACGTCGAAGTTCAAAACTTCAGCAAAAGTACAGCGACGAATCTATCATGCGCCGTTCGAAATCTGTTTTTTGTTCGGTTCGCAACATTTTGAGGAAGCGTCGCGGTCAACTACGATCTTAGTGAAAGCTACGGAAATATCACCACAGAATCGAGTGGGAGTGTTGTTTTTGTGCGCTTCTGGGCAATAATTCGGATTCAGTACTATACGAATTTCGGCTTCACGCGAAATCAAATCGTACCTACATTGATCCGCGATATTTTAGGGAACACTATTTTGGGTGGGTTTCTATGTCAGCGCCTCTGCAGGTGCATTATTGTTGGCGTATTTTTGTAGGCTGTCAGGTTAGACACGTTGTATTCATTCATTGGACTGTCACTTAGATTCTTTGCTTGCTCTTAGGCTTAAGTAGTTCATTTTTGCAAACTTAGAATTATCATTCACGGAGGCGAGGAAAGAGACAAGGCTTTATTGATACGGACAAATTATCCAGATTTACATTTTGGTTCTACTCCTATTTGTATGATGGATTTTTAAAAAGCCTTTCCAACCCTGTCTTACATGTGAATGCCTATTCCTCTCTCTCTCTCCTATCTTGATTAATTCTCTGCACTTTGTGACAAATCTTAGTCTGGACTTCAGTTTCCTCTGCTAGATCGTACCATCGTGGTCCCAAGTTCCTCTCGGTTACCCGAAATGGCCGATTCCAGTTTTGAATTCTCTGGTTCAATAGAGACCACAGAATTGCGGAAAGGCACCATGTCTCTTTCCCGTTTCCTATGTTGTATGATATCGAATGCGTGACTTGGCATTTCGTTATCAAGACTACTTTGACCTTAGGGTCGCTTTCTCTCTCCTCGGCGGATACCTTCGGGGTTCTGCTCTCACTTTATACACACGGAAGTATGAGAGTATGTGTCAATTGACAAAGCACTCTCCACTGTTTGTAGGACTTCCAGCCGTTTCTGGCCAGGTAGAAATTCCCTACTAGGCAGTTGTTCCAGCAAAATTGGACGTTAATGGGGATGAGCTATATCCAACCATCCTCGAGATTCCTCAGCAATATACTCTGGCTGCCCGTACGGCAGTTCCAGCTAGACCGAGAGGATTAATTCTTTTACGTGACCCGCTACCGGTCATGTTTGATCTTCTCCAAAAAGAATACCGGATGCAAAATCCAGATCAAGTTAAGGAGTTGATGAACTTTGAACGTAGGCCGATGAGACTACCCCTGCTTTACGAGCTAAAATAGAAACCCTTTGGGAAGCATTACCGGACCTTATGTTTGATGCAGAGGCTGTCCAAAAATTCGTGGGACAATATCCTCCTCAATCGAAAATATTCATTCAGTCTCATCTTAGTCAAACATACAGGCTGAAATTTACCTTTGAGAAGGCGGCTGAATATGCGATTAGGTATGAGATGCAATCATCGTGGTTGGATGTTCATGACAATCTTGAATCTCTAGGAAACCAATTTGACCAATCCCCACCACCTCCGAGGAACCCGTGGCCTCCTAATAGGCCTCTTAAGACGTCAGCCATGGGAAATCCGTCATTTGATTCCGGAGACCGATTGTGTTTCCGATGTGGAATCACGGGGCCACGATGCCCACATGTGCCTGGATAAGTCGGCCTTATGCACCCATTGCAACCAGAAGGGACATTATGTCGACCGTTGCCATGTAAAAGACCCTAATTTCTCATATCAGAATCAGATCCAGAACGGTGGAATTCCTGCCCGTTCTGCCAAGCAGGTCACTCCTACCGAGATCGAGAAAGAGGCAACTCCGCCTAAAATCTCTCGAAGAGAGAGGAAAATGCCGAGTTACAAGTCATGATGGCCGTTATGATGAAAGAGCAATTTGCTACCTTCATGGCCTAAATGAAACCCCAATTCACGGGGATGGCAAAGACAGTCGTCCGCATGCCATAGTTGGCCGGCCGAATCCTCCGAGATTCTACTATCCAACAACGGGCACTTACTTTTGATAAGGGCTCGCCTGATCACAATCGGGACGGTAAATTACAGAATTCGCGTATTCCACTTTCTTTCGAGAAAGAATCTCTCTCTCCTCTACCAGACACAACTTCTTCTATAGTGGCTGAAGCTCTCACCATTTTGGATAGTACCGTACATGATGCACACCGAGTCAAAGAACGACTAAGCATCCTTAATGATATGATTGGTGAAGCCCCCATGGCCTCTCCCTTTCTTAATGAGGTTCCCAAAGCCTCTTCCGTTGTTGAAGAGTTGGCTGCAGCCGCCGCTTTGAGGGCGTTGTAGTTGAACCGTAGTCTTTCAGTTATTCAACCGGTTACCGCGGATGAACGTCGTGACATTGATTCTCGTATCAGTTTATTGGACAATGCTTGAAAGTCCCTCTCCGTTAATGGTGTTGCTCCTTCTCTACCTCTCATGGACACCGGAGCCAAACCCGTGATCATCGGATCCGGATTTGTGCTCAAGATTGGTCTGACTGCAGACAAGCTTCAAGCCACAGTTACTCGACTTCTCACTTTGGCCGGTACTAGGAAACCAGTGCTTGGAATCACCAAGGACCGGCTCACCTTTCGATTCCAAAACGGAACGAAGGGTGAGTCCGTGGAAGTTTCTATCCGAGCATTGGTCACCAAATGCAACGACTACGAATGCTTAGTGGGACAAGATGTTATCTTCTGAATCGGTGGGGGAGTCGATATGTATGATCAGACCTTCTCCTACCATGCCTGTTATTTTCCGGGATGTAAAATCTGTCTCCCTCTTGTCTCGGCTCGCAAAAGATTGCCCACCATAGCACATATAGCTTCCCCTCTCCTTGCATTTTCCAGTATCGACTTTCGAGATAGTTTTAGTGAGATCGGTTTTCTCCTCGACTCGCGTCATCTCTTCGATACCATCCACACCAAGGTCTCTCCACCCATTCTCCATGTGGTGGACAGCGATACTAACGGGATGTTGAGTTTCCAGAGGGTTTATACATGTACAAGTGGTGATCAAGGGTTCCACATGGAGTGCCACTCTTCTCTATTATCTTTCAACCTTGCTGACCATTGCTGCCTCTATATCTGTTCCGAACCCTTAGTTGTGTTGACCAGCTTCCTTGGAGAGTAGCTAGAAGTGTGGCATTTAGTTGGCTCCCAGTGGAGTAGCAAAAATATGGGAAGGGGGGTACAGGGTACTTTTCTTTTCCACTCCATTCCTCTTTACTCTCTATGCATATCCCTGGGGGGGAGGGTAATAAACAAAGATGGGCATTATCACGGATCCAAGGGAGCATCAGCATTTGGGGTGGATT
The DNA here is from genome assembly GCA_037447655.1 of Zygnema cylindricum. Taxonomy (NCBI): domain Eukaryota; kingdom Viridiplantae; phylum Streptophyta; class Zygnematophyceae; order Zygnematales; family Zygnemataceae; genus Zygnema; species Zygnema cylindricum. The sequence goes on along the minus strand of JBBHKE010001044.1, from coordinate 76,519 downwards.
GCAGGTTCTCATGCACACCTCCTTGGACATATAACCTGGACCTCTCGGTTACCAGGCACGCTCGACAACTCTGCGATAAATCCACCATTATGAGGTAGTGGGACTGGGTGACTTGCTAATTGCTATATTGCTATGCTGCGATCCTGCGCTAGTTTATTACCGCAGCTGCGCCGGGATACCGAGTCTAAAGCTTTAGGGGAGTGTTGTCTTTTTGGAAAGCTTTCAGTCTCACAGCAGCGCAGCTGCTTTACAGACAAAGCAGCGCAGCAGCTATACAGACAGAGCAGCGCAGCTGCTATACAACAGAGCAGCTGCTATACAGCAGAGCAGCTGCTATACACCAGAGCAGCGCAGCAGCAGACGAGCAGCAGCGAAGGCAAACACGATAAGGAAGCCAACCATGATTAGTATCGGACATGGTCCGGTGGCACAACGCAACGCTGCTATTTTAATCCGTGATTCCGTCAGGATAGGAGCACTACGATAGATACGATTCGAATCAACTTAGTGGTGGCCCGGTGGTAACTTAATGGTAGAAGGGTAGTAGCTCAATGGTAGCTCCATGGTAGCTTAGTATTAGCAGCGACGCACCTCTCGTGCCACACTAGTATTGGGTTTCAACAACTAGTATAAGACTTAGGACTCGAAACACATGATGTATCTAGACTTCCAAGTAGTAAAACTGCAACAATTTTGGGAAACTCGAGTATTATATCTTGAGTGTTGTGGGTCAATTGTGCTATAACAGGTAGCTTAATGGTAGCTTAGTGGTAGCTCAGTGAGCTCAAGGGTAGCTTAGCATTAGCTTTCATGCAAATTGGACGTACTCTCGTGCAACTGAGATTGCTGGTACATCACTAGTATAAGACTTAGGACTCAAAACACATGATGTATCTAGACTTCATAGTAGTAAAACTGCAGACAGTTTTTGGGAAACTTTTGAGTATTATATCTTGAGTGTTGTTGGGTCAATTGTGCTATAACTTTGGGAGTTATCATTGTTTATGCTACTCTATATTCTGATAGAGTTTTGTGAGGTTTGGATGCTTGTATTAGAATTGGTGAGCACTTAAGAACAACTATTTGGTAGGATTCTTGATAGCTTCTGAGAGTGTATCATGTCTACTTCTACTACTACTGCTGCTCTTCCACCTGCACCGGTGGTTGTAGAACAACATTTTCAACTCTCAAATTGTTCCAGTTAATCAATTTCCCAAAAGTGATTATGGGTTTTCCCAAAGTGATTAATTTTCAGTTTTAGTCACTCTCTAAAATGAGCTTGCAAGAAAAAAAAATGATAATTTAATATACAGTTCTTTGCCTTTCTTAGTATGTCACTCAGTGAAAGCATGCCAAGTACGACCATATAATATATAGAAACACAAAGTTGCAAAATAGATCGGGAATACAAATTTTTAAACTGTGACGAATAACAATTTGCTAGTTGGTTTTATCTTAAATTTTTCAAAATTCTCAGTTCATTGTCAAAGTTTCAAACATTTCGCTTCGATATTCATTACAGTGATATCATCAGCGTTTCACAAAAAACCATGTCTTACCTGTAGGACCACTTTATACGTATTGTTTCTTGTATTCAGGTCGGGGAAGATTAACACTCAAAAAAAAGAAAAAACATGTTTGTGATGTCGACTTGCTTTAACATTTGAAGTGTACAGAAAAAAATGCCTATGGAGACTTTATCCAATTAGCGGATATGCGGAGAAAAGATATACCTGAAGTTCGTACAGCAAAATAAAATGGATAACATAATCACTAAATAAACATAGTCACATAGCGATTATGTTTAATCACTTAACAATAATTAAGCTGCAATAACTTATCAAAGACTCCTACACTGAGCTAGCTTTTATTTTAAAGGAGGAGAGGAGCAATACCAGCAGGTAGTGGGAAAAAGGTAACCCTTTTTTTTCCATAGGTGTTTTTTTTTTTTTTTTAACACTACATGTTCCCTTTTCTGATTGGTCCTCTTAGTTTGTTCATAAGTTTGCGAGGGAATGAAGTCTTGTACGGTTCATGTCCGTGCGTTTCGTTTCGTAATTTTTTAAAAACGAAAAAGTGCATTCCAAACATGATGTCCAATGGCGGACGGTCTAGTGACAAATATAATTGATCGTCGATTGTTTTTGTGTAATATCGTGAGTCGTTGAGTGATTTGAGTTTTGATTGGCTTTGTCATGTTCCAATTTGGATGTAATAAAAAGAGACACGTGGTACAATCCTATTTGTTGTTTCGCGTGGTTGTAATGGTAACGATTCGCGGTACTGTACGGTAAAGTACCACTGTCGCAAATACATATGTACAAACTAATGGTTTTATTAGTATTTTCTAGGTCTGAAAAGAAATATAGAAGTCGAGGCAGTCTATCTCTAACTTCTCTCTCCAACTCTCAAACTTGTCGCAGTCACTGAGAAATTGGAGAGGAAGCTAGAGCCATGGCTACCTTGGCTATCCTGAGGTTTACGAGAATTTTAGATTAGGGTTTATTTATTTAATTAAAAGGTATGTGCCGGCGGCAGGATTTGATCCTTGTACCTACCGGCCGGCAGGCAGGAAATAGCCGGTAGCCTTAGCCGTTTAGTCTAGCGGTAGTGTTACGTATCATATAGTTTGATATTTATTTAAATATGTATACGTGCGATAAACCATTTAACTGAAATGAATTACGGGATACATAGATCCAGTAATATATAATGTACGACTTACGGTACGGACAAAAATCAGTACCGCGCATTTGTTTCGTAAATGAAACAAATACCGCGCATGTATTTATTACGGCTACGATTAAAGCCGAATTTAATCGGACGGCCGGGATTAGCGCCGAGATCGCGGAGGAAGATTTCGGCGGTTTGTGGCCATCGCCACATCGGATGACGCGTGGCGAAATTCCGTTGGATTGTGGAATCTCCGGAGATTATGGCACCGAATCCGGATTTGACATGTGTCGACATTTTGGCCATGTCGTACAATGTCCGTACATAAAGTACACCGGCAGCTGTACTTTTGCGTACGGAACTAAATTCTGATTGGTTCCGTACATCAGTAGATAGAGTCTGTGAGAGAGATAGGACTTAGAAAAATTAGAAGATAGGACCCCCTCTCCTAGAGAGCTTCTGTACAAAAGGTCAACTTTGACCCTCCATAACTTACTGCTCAGGGGAGCAAATTCAGAGATTCTTTTTGCTATCGACTCAGGGGAGTCTTGTCTTCACAGGGGTGAAGTTGGTCAGGGTTTTTGTCTGCCAGGGTGGCAGTTATTTTTGCTTAAACACAAAGGGGTCAGGATTATCCTAGAGGCTTCTTGGAAGTTGTCCACTCTGAGGACTTATGGAGGTCTCAGAGTTTCAACATATTTTCAATATAGTCGGTCGCCGTGCAACGCGCCGTGCTGATTTATTCAGCAAGGACGTGACCGTCATCAGGAGAACCAAACCGACTATTTCCAACGTGCTCGTACTTATTTTTATGTAAGTATATGGTCGACCGCCGTGCATCGCGCCGTCTTGATTTTTTCAGCAAGGACGTGACCGTCAACAGCGGAACCGATCTTAGTATTTTTAGTGTGTCCGTACTTTTTTTTGTGTAAGCACACCACGAATCGTTTTCAGTGTTTATATTATTAATTCAGTACCCGTAAATTTTGAACCTCAAACCTAAAATAGGATTAGTATTTCTATTTTTTCCCATTATGTTAATGTAGGTACGGTTTAAATAGTATCAATGCTACAAATTGGGCTGTTATTAAATAGTAATTACTGTGCAGTACACCGTGAATCGTTATTTCTCTATTAGTGCTGATAGTTATTGCTTTACGACCGACAATATTAAACGTCGCGACTGTTAAGTTTCAATCCGTTGTCAAAAATAAATAATTGTATACAATTTATGTCAATTGAAACAAAATAAATATATGAGAAATAAAAACTATGTGGGGGCACAGTCGTCCACTGAAAGAACACAAAGAAATGAAACGACAGACTAAATCGTATCATGCGACAGAATTTAACATCTAATAAATATATTTCATAAAAAAGACAAATTTTTACGCTAAATACTGGTATGTTACGCGTTTATTAATTATTTGCTATCAAAATCCATGGCGGCAAGGTTTTTGAATATAGAAGAAGATAACGAAATTAAGTGGATGGTTTAATTCGCGTTTCGTTCATGCAGGGGGGTTGATTAAGCATAAAAGTTTCACATTAATTTGAGCGTTCGATCTCAATCTTATGAACGATATGAATGAATGGACTGAATATATCATGTACTTTTAAATACTTTAATATTAAATCTAGAATACACATTAAACCATTTGCATTACTCAACCATTATTCGTTTAAAAAAAATACTAATGGTTTTTGTTTATTTTTATATTAAGGTGTTGCATGTATATTTTATATATTTTTTTATCAACACATAATATTACAGAAGAAGAAAACAAAAAAAAAACAAACAAAATAAATAACCACAATACAACCTTGATCACATAACAAAAACGAAATATACAAATGTAAACATAACAAATAAAATAATAAGAAAAAAAGAAAATACATAAGACTTAACTAGGATGCAATCAACTTAGTCTAAAGGCCTAGAAGGTTGGAACAACATCATTATCAGCTCGATGGCTGATTAACACTACAAACAGGTATTTTTTTTATTTTTTTTTATAGTTAGAATATGTTTATTACTTTAAATACTTTTTTTGTTTTCGATCAAGCACGTTAGTCGAAGACCCAGATGGTTGCCTAAACATCATTATCAACTCAAAGGTTGACTAACATTACAATCACTTATTATTTTGTTAATTTTCGTTGTTTATTACAGTAGATTGATTAATTTGAGTACTTTGTTTTTCTTTTTCTTTTTTTGTGATTAACCAGCTTAGTCCTAAGACTTAGTAGGTTGCATAAACATCATTATCATCTCGAAGGCTGACCAACATTACAAACACTTGTTTTCATTCATATTATTTCTTTGTTAGATTACATTATTACTTTGATTTATTTTTTTTGTTTTTTTAATCAACCAACTTTGTCTAAAGACCAAGAAATTTGCTAACATCATTATCAGCTCAAAGGCTGACCAAAATAACAAACATTGGTAAAAATATCTTTTTAAAATGCAACACAAATACTTTGACTGCTTTGTTTCAGTGGTACTTGATTATTTTGCCTTTTTTTTATATGACCAATATTACAAACATTGATTTTTTTTTTTTTTGAATACAATACAAATTATTTAAATACTTTCTTTTGGTGATACTTTGATAACATCATCATCGTCATCATCATCATCAACATCATCATCTGTTGAAGGTCATGGGAATTTAGACTCGGCTGTGATCCGCTCCCACTAGGAGTCACACTTGCACCAGCTGGGATTTTCGTGTTGGGGGAGCAAGTGGAGCACTAGGGCTAATAGGAGCACTTGGAACAAGACCTGAGCCATTATCAGACATGATAGCAGAAGCAAACCCAAATACAAACCCAAAGAGGAATACCTATCAGACTAGATCAATACTGTAAGATTGTAACCACAAATGAAAAAGGTCTTTCAACAACACAAACATATACTATTAGCAAATCAAAGACAATAGAACACAAATCATGTTAAACTGCACTTAGTGCTCTCATTTCGTTAACTCTGTGTAGAATGTACATTCTGTGTCGAATTTATCAATCCTAATTGAACTAAATACTTTAAAGATCTCAAAAACATCTAAAACGTATGTACACGGTTCACTAAAATATATACTTACAAAATTCTAAGTACTTGGACCAAAATTTTCTTAGTAACAACATTTAGACCCTAAAATTCCGCGAGATATGTTTCACGTCTACATTCATCGTACACACTAATTTACTCAAAGATAACTATTCGAGTAGATACTAAAAAATCCACACTAAATATCATTAATAATGAATAGTTAGTGGTCCAAAAAATATTCTAAGTCTTAAACTCCAATTTCTAAGACATACTAAAGCTTACTTTCCAATACTCCCCCTAAGATTTAGAAGACTTACTCACTTTGATCACATATTTTTTTGCAGTACTCCAACTTAGGAGCAGGGAGGGCTTTTGTCAACATATTTGCCACCATTTTCACATCAGGCAAATAACAAAGTTTGACCACTTTTCCAAATACTTTCTCTCGTACCAAATGTAGGCGAATGTCTATATGCTTATTCTTAAAATAGTGACTTGGGTTTGTAGCCACAGAAATGGCAGCTTGATTGTCTCACCACATTGTTGGTGTCCCGTGTTGTGTAAAACCCAACTCTTAAAAGAAAGCCTTTATTTAAAGCAATTCTTTTAATGCTGCACTTGTAGCCGTATATTCGGCCTCTATAGTGGATTGAGTCGTGACTTTTTGAAGTTTATTGCTCGAACTACAAGTTCTACTTCCAATCTGAATGACATACCCAGTTGTAGATTTCCTACTAAGAACATCCCGATGGCTAGCATCGCTCCAAGTATTAATGCCAACCTTATCCCTTCCCAAAGAAAGCCAAAGATTTCTAGTCCTTACAAGATATCTTAAGACCCTTTTTGATGCCTCCTAGTCTCTCTTTCGTGGATTTTGTAGACTTTTGCTCAATACACCAACAGCTCCAGCTATAACGGTCAAGTGCAATTCATCAAGTAAATCATACTTCGTACTACTTGTCTGTAGGGTACTTGGGACATAAATTTTTGCTCTTCTGCACTGCATTCCTCATCTATTATGACTCCAAACTCATGCTCCATTCCTTCAAATTTATGCTTATACTCCATAGAAGTTGCACAACCTTTGGCATCTACCAAGCCAAAATTTCCCAACATGTTTCCTATAGTTTTTTTCTGAGTTAGCCTAATGATTTTCTTTTCTCTATCTCTTCAACTTGTATTCCAAGGATATATTTTGCCTCACCCAAATCCTTCAATTCAAATTGTGAATTAAGAGCGTGTTTTACTCTAGCAATTTTTTCTTTGTTCCTACTAATTAGGAGCAGATGATAAACATACACAACAATGAATATCACCTCATCACGATTATCACCACACATCACATATACTAAATGATCAAATCTAATTCGAGTAAATCGTAACTTTGTCAAGAACTCATCTAACTTTATATTCCACTGACGCGGGGCCTGCTTTAAACCATACAAATATTTTAAAATCTTGCACACAAAATTTTCTTTTCCTGCTTTTCATAACCGTGGAACGCATATAAATTGCCTCATCTAAATCACCACGCAAAAAGGCAATTTTGATATCCATTTCGTGGATGTCAAAATCCTCTATGGCAGCTAATGTAAGTACGATGCGGACAGATGGAAACCTTACAACCGGTGAAAAGGTTTCTTCATAATCTATCCCCTTCTTTTAATTTTACCCCTTAGCAACGAAGCGAGCCTTAAACCTATCTATACTATTATCTGGGTTCAACTTTAATTTAAACACCCATTTATTTCCAATAACCTTTCTTCTTGGAGGAAGTTCCACCAGATCCCATGTTTAGGCCTCCATGATGGACTTCATTTCTTCATTGACTGATCTTAACCATTATTCCCTTTCACTACTCGAAAAAGCTTACGTCAACGTTAGAGGCTCTTCTGTGTGTGCAGAGTGAGCAAAGGTTGCATTTTCTCCCTTGAGTCGCACACTTCGCGTAACTCCACCTGAAAATTAGGTCGCTGATATAGATGGTTGGGTCCTCCTCCTCGATACATGTGATTTTTCTTGTGATTCAGTTTTAGCTTGAGGTAGAGGAGAGTCTGCAACTCTTTCACGCATAGCACTTCCTGTTTTTGGTGAAGGAGTTGATTGCAACTCACTTTTAGTTAATGTAGATGCATTTTCTATATTTTTTCTAAAAACATTGGATTTTCCTCTAAAAAGATATAATCAACATTTTGATCTTTTTTTTCATCTGTACGTTGACTAAATACATCTGTTGTTGTTCACTCATCCTTCAATATGATGTTTGTGGCTACCAGGACTTTATTTTTCTTAATGTCATATACTTTATAATCCTTGACATGATCATCATACCCTAGAAATATCTCTGGTATGCCTTTTGGCTCTAATTTCCATTTATGTGGATCATTATCTAACATGAATAAATACTTCCAAAAACTTTGAAGTGACTTACATCTGGTTTTTGTCCTGTCCACATTTCTTACATAGTTTTATCTTTTATTGCCCTTGTTTTTAACTTGTTTCTCAAATAAGCTGCACAATTCATAACCTCCTGCCAGAATTTGAAATCTATGTATGTATCAGCCATCATTGTCGAAACACACTCTGATATGGTCATATTCATCCTTTGAAACACCGTTTTGTTACGGAGAATAAGGAAAGGTTAGCTGTCGTGAGATTTTATGCAATTTTAGGAATTCTGCAAAATCATTAGAAATGTACTCCCCTCCATTATCTAAATCCTGCTATCTTTCTATTATGCAGATTTTCAGCCCAAGCCTTATACCCCTTAAATTTTGCAAAGACTTCATCCATACTTTTCAAAATATAAACTGTAGTAAATCTACTAAAGTCATCGGTAAAGGTAAGTATAAACTTTACACCTCCCACTGAGAGATACCTACATGGCCCCAATACATCTGAATAAATTAGTTATAGCACCATGCTAGTTCTATGATCAGTTTGCGAAGGGAAAGGCAACTTATGAATTTTTTCCATTGCACAACCATCACATACATTTGATGCTAATTTTGACTAATTTTTACACCTTCTACCATTTTTTATTTACCATCTTTTCTAATCTATCATAATTCACATGTCATAAACGTTTAGGCCATAAAATTTTCCTAAAAAAAGAGATGTAGTCACCGTCTTATCCACGTTTCCCTAAACGACCTCCCTTGTTGAAGATAGCTGTCTCATAACGTTTACAATTACCTTACTACAATACATGAGATGACATTAGTTACTAACACAAAATACCGGATTTGCAAATACTGTACACTTAATACTATCTAATCTTTTCTACCATTTATTTTTTACCATCTTCCACATTTTTAATCAGTTTTAATCGTAGTTTACATACACTACCAACACGTTACCTTTTTTAAGTATTCAACGGAAAGGGAAGCGTTTGACTAGTA
>JBBHKE010001044.1:51656-67380 GCA_037447655.1 Zygnema cylindricum | reverse complement strand
GTATTTGTTATGTAAGTTTTACTAAGTTTTACCTGCGAACCGAGATAGACAGAGACCACCAGGACTTAGAGATATAATGGAAAAAATGGAGCTTAACTACTGACCACGAATAGTATGGAAAAGGAAGATTCCTTTAAGGAATCTAAAGTAAAATTAGCATCTAAGTAAAAAACCGGGATCCAAAAACGCCAGGTATAAACTGACATGAGTGATTATTTTTTAGAGAGAGAGAGAGAGAGAGAGAGAGACAGAACGAGAGAAGGAGAGAGAGGGAGAGAGAGACAGACAGACAGGGAGAGAGAGATTTGCTTTGCTGTAAAGTAAGAGCGGAGCAGTACCACCAGAGAGTGGGAAAAATGTGACTTTTTTTTTCTATCGGTGTTTTTTTTTTTTTTCCATTACATGTTCTCTTATGTGATTGGTCCTTTAGTTTGTTCATAAGTTTGCGAGGGAAAGAATTCTTGTACGGTTCACGTCCGTGCGCTTCGTTTTCGAAATTCTTCAAAAACGAAAAAGTGCATTCCGAATATGATGTCCGATGGCGGACGACAGTTGCAGTCTGGTTTTCGCAGCTGTCGAGTTTTGACGCATATAACTGCATCTTTTGTCCGCCGCTACGCTCCAAAACGGTGGAAACCGACAGTCCTAACCGTCACCGCCGCGTTTTTTGTCATTTTATGAAATTTGGCGTACGGATCCCAAAATTTATGACATCGTTTTCCCATTTTTCCAAGTGTGAACCACGCATTTACTTTGGCCAGCCAAGAAGACAGGCCCGTAAACCTTGTCAAGTTTTCTCTCGTATGTAAAAGGTTTCAAGCGAGAGTACTAAAAGTTATTCCTTTTTGTTTCCAGAATGCATACCGACAAAGACATTTACACCTGTTGTCAAGATTCGCTTTTAGTTTTTTTTTTTTTTTCCGCCACGTAAAACGTCTTTTCTCCGTACACACTTGTCCGATTTTCAATTTGAAACCGCCATTAAGGAGCTGAGAATTTTACCTTTCAATCGCAACCGTCAGATCCACAATCCGACACGTGTATAGGGAGCAAAGATGTTTTAGGCGACGAAAAAAATATTAAAAGTAATAGCGATTCACGGTGCATTGTCGAGATTACAGCTGACCTCAGAGAGATTACGTCCAGAAATAACACTCCAGTAATTTTTTTTTAATGCAATGGTCAGAAGTGATTGGACCAACTTTCAACTTACCTCTCTTTTAACAACCGTAAACTGCAACATATGGAGGCCAAAGTCGTTGTTTCCTTGTACGGTAACCCTAAATGTTTCAGTAACTATCGATGTAGAGTGGACAAATCGAATGGAGAACTGCTCATTGCTGATAAGTGTCAAGAAATTAGAAGTAATGTTTGAACTGTTGGTGGATAAACCATATACAAGTATTCATGGATGTGTTTTCCCAATCTTGAATAGCTTCAACTTCACCTGCAATGTGGTGTAATTCCCCTTAGTATGAGCTTCAAGCGCCAATATTCTTAATATCTTTACTTTGATGGATTGCTTCCTCCTTGACTTCTTATCGATTCTTAGGATTTATTCTGAAAGGATTATTAGGAATGTACGTTCCAGCTCATTAATTTGTCGCTCCACATTTTTGCAAATTTTCATCGGTGGTGAGAAACCTTGAATCAAATGAAGTACTGAATAACAACAATAGCATAACAAAAATAGCAGTGGCTGAGTTTTTTGGCGCGGAACATGTTACCGACAGTATTGTTGTCTTGTCCGTGGATGGAAAAGGATGAGAGCAACGGCTCTGAGTTAATCGCAGCCGTCGAAGCCGTTGAATTGTTCACCGCTAATCGTAATGGTGACAAGCTGAAACAATACAGGTACACATCTTGTGGAATTTTAGGGTTTATTGTGAGGTAATGCTGAACGTTGTTGTACAGGAGTATAGATCTGTCTCACTGAGAACAGCTTCTTGTCGACAATCTTTGTGATTGCTTCTTAACGGTGGTTGCTCGTATTGAAATCATAGAAGCAAAGGCTCTGAAGGGTAGAGGATGAATGTTCTACGTATCCTATAAGGTTTTGTTCCAATGCTTTTCTCTTTCCCAACGTGTTGTTTAGAAATAATTATGTGAACCAAAGCATTCCAACACGTTACAGCTCTTTGAACTTCGACATTTGCGCTAAAAAAAACTCTCAATGCTCCTCGAGATAGCAAGTCAATTCGTGCGAGTAGTTATCTACTACAATAGTTATCTTATAGTAGTAGTGCAGTAGTTATCATCTTGGCACGATTATTAGTTGAAATGAACTCCATTCAGTCAACCATTACATTTTTGGTATTGCTATGATGGAAAAACATTTTTTAACTTTGCGAAGGAAAAGTTATGAAAAACAAGTATTTATTGTTATTCTATTTGTTATAAAGAGTTCACTTCCTTAAATTCATTGTCAACTTTTTTTCACAAAATTATACATAGCGTCATAGTAAATAACTGAAGGACAAACCCTAGACTAAAATCATAATCTTCTTCAATTCGTACATAACAAGTGACACATGTCACGATCATGGTTTTCCCTCATCCTTCATCGGAATTTTGGGCAGCCTAATAAAAGCATACATGATTATTTCTCGCTTTTTAATTTTTGAGTTATGCTACAATAAGTATACCACTATTATACATAATTATTTCCACTCCTTTTCAGAGCTATTACTCTGATTCAACTGCTAAAATATATTCCATGGCCCACCTAACTTCCGAAACTTGCCAAAACAGGAGAGAAAAAAAAAATATATATATATATATATTAATTAATTTACCGAGGGGTTTAATTTACTGTGGATATTTGTTCTTTCGGAAAGCTCCTCCGCAGAAAACCCTAATTATCGCCGTTAACTTATCATCGGTCGAGTGTTGTGTCGAAGTACTTTAAGTGCAACATAAGTTCCTACACGACACAAAAGACAAAATGAGAGTAATATATGCCAATCGAGTCCCACTCGATCCCGTTACAGCGATCTTAACTGCTTCACGAGATCCCATACGAACACATTTCCGAAATCTCTCACTCGAAGACATTGGCAGGCGGGACAGACGGAGGGGTCTGCCTTGCATCCGATTGGCCGCCACTTTGGAGCTTCGGTGTCGCAGAAGAACGCGACGGAACACATCATGTTGAGGAAGTACTGGAAACGAAAGAAAAGAAAAGAAAAGAAAGTCAAATCATATCAAATAAAATCAATTTTAATGAAAACATCAAATGAAATCAAAGTAAGTAAAAAATGTTGAGGGGGTACTGGAAAATAAACGAAAAGAAAAGAAAAGAAAAGAAGAAAAAAGAATAGTAAAAAAAAGAAAAAAAAAGAAAAAAAGTCAAATCATATCAAAATCAAATCAATTTTTAATGCAATCCAATCCAATGAAATCAAATAGAGTTTAAAAAAGTGATGTACGCATTATTAGGTATACTAAGAAAAATTCAAGACAATATTATAATTAAAACGACATGATGTTTTAAGTTTTTTCATATTTCTCTGTAGCTCACCTGTAAAGGATTGCTCCAGAAAAAAACTTTATATACATCTAAAATCAATGTTTTGGGAAGAATATATCCTCCATAGTAATCCAAGCCCTAATCATCGGAATTACTACAAAAGCAATCTGTAAAATCAAAAAAAAATGTATATACATATTTGCGAAAGAACGTCATCAAAATTACTATAGGAACAAAAATCTACCAAAAAGAAATGAGAGACAAAAATCAAAGAAAAAAAACTAAAGGTTCTTTAAGATCGATATCACTGCAATCAATACTTGAAGCGATATGAAAAGTAAAATTCGTTTTTTTCATCGGAGTTAAGAAACGTCTTGCCGGTCTCAACGCTCTCGTTCCAACAAATCAGTTCCACATCCCCAAAAAAATGGCATAAACTACCAGATTTCCTAGAAATCCGGGATTCGGCATGGGTATAGTCTACCAGATTTCCTTTGAAAAAAGCCTCGCCCAAATCAGTGTTATGAACTTTGATAACAATAGGCAGTGTATTACTTGCGCCTGTATCCCCTCCCCCTCCCCCTCCCCCTCCCCCTCGTTATCTAGAGTAACATCTAAAACGATATCTAACGCAAAATCTCTCAAGGAAAGTATTCTTTTGTCGTTTTCCTCAAAAATTGAATGTTGTATTGAGAAAATTTCAGCAGTAGGAAAAAAGTGTAAAAACCAAAGTACAATTTTATGTGCTTCTCCCTCCTTCGACCCACTGCCACGTCATGCTAGCTCATCTTCAAGGGTCTCGAACCTTCGATTTCTTTCATGGGTCTTTGAAAAAGTCTACAATGTTGATGCCTCTCCACCTCCATATTCCACTACCTCTCCCCTCTCCCTCTTCTTGGCCTAAGACAAGACGATTTTGGTAAGATAATTCAGGAACAAAATGAAAGTGCTCAACATTTTTCTTTGACAATCTTTGCGCGTAATTTGGTGATAGGTTGAGAGAGAGAGAAAAGACAAAAAAAATGGGGAAGTAAAGGCGAAAAGTTCCAAAATTAGTGACGTCGACAGTGTCACAAAGAAGCAAGACGTCACAATGTCCCAAGAAACAAGACGTCACAATGTCCCAAGAAACAAGACGTCTACAATATCACAAGAAACTGCACCGTGAATCGCTATAAGCGTTATGAAATAATTAGGGTTAAAAAACAATTAGCGTTATTAACGCTAATTGGGAATTTAGGGATTTTCACGGAAATCTTTGACTCTAATTGGGAATTTGGGGTTTTCCAAAATAGAATTAATAATTCTATTTGAGAATTTGGTCAAAATGTGGGCCGCCGAAATAGCGTTATGAACGCTAATAGCGATTCACGGTGTAGACATCTACAACGTTACAAGAAAACTTAGCTGATCAATGAATGAAATTTGTTCAAGGAGTGTTTACTCTGGTCTGGCTATTTCAAGGCGATAATGGATAAAATGTGAAGTTGAATAGAGGAGTAGGCATCTATTCTTTCGGAACAGTTGGTGGAAATTCGTGACTGATCTTGGTCTTGAGCAAATAATCCCAAAATGGAGTAACGCCATTTTGCATTGGAAATATCTCACTAACTATTAGTATTTTTAGTAGCTAAGAGTGGGAAATACTTAAGAGAGGGGTGTAGAAGAAAGACTTTAAAGGGTTGAGCTAAGAGGGCAGGAGACGAAGCTATATGTTATGCGGACAAAAAAGTTACTTCATAATAAAGTTTATCCTTAATGCGGGTGATTTCAAATGTGAATATGTGTTTTTAAATTGGATGGAATGTGTGGTTGAGAGTGGTTGTATTAATGGAATTTTTTGAGAGATAGTAAATCCTGTTACACTTATCCAATATTGCATGGTTTCCGTCGTTTTTTTCATTAAATTGGAAAATGCACATTTTTGAATGCAAAGGCCACCGATCCAGTTTGTACGTCAACGCCTGTCAAACTAGACCAAGCGTCGGCAAACTTGGAGGCGCCTCAAATAAGTCGCGTCCTCTCTAATGTTATCACCATTACTAGGCGAACGTGCCCATTGCCGTGTGCCCATGTTACCTAAACTTTAGAATGTCACTTTGGATTTTAGCGCAAATTTTTTGGTGTACTTTTCAAAGTGTTGCTATGTCAATCATAACTTCGACCTTCGGTACTTTCAATATGTTAAATTTGTTGACGTCTACAAAATGTGCAAAAGAGAACGAAACAACATGTCGACGACTACGAAACTTCCTAAAATTTGTGACGTCTACAAAAACAACGATAGTTGTTGACGTCAAGGTTTTAGTGACATTGTAGATTTTTAGGGTTTTGTGACATAGCGAAGTCATGCTACCATGTGACGTCTTCGGTACGTAAACTTTCCACCAAGAATTCCTGATATCTTTTTCTTATCTTTTATGATTCGACATGCCATCAAACTAAGACCAAAAATATTCAAAAAAAAGAAAAAAAATCTTCAATTTGATATTATTATTGTTGCATTTCATTTAAAGAAGAGAGAATGAGGAGCGGTCGAGTGAAAAAGATAGGGAGAGATGAGGACGACGTAAACTTTTATAAAGGACCCATGAATGAAAGTGGAGGTCCGAGACCCCGACGATTTTTTTTCCGTACATGCTTGTTACTTTCTTACATACACGTGCGAGAAGAGCAAGGAAAAAAATAGCGTAAGGAAAAAAATAGCGTTTACTCTTCCTTGTGGAAACATTTTCCTCGTGATTTGTTTCCAGTTCAAGTGTGAAGATGAGCTGGCGTGATGTGGGAGTTAGTCAAAATGATGATAACGACAAATCGACGTACTTTCCAAGTTCCAAGATGACACAAAATGTATTTTGGTTCTTGCCCATTTTTCGTACAATGTAAGATTATCTCGTTGCAAGTCCCACATTTTGTGAAATCGACAAAAAAAAACCCTTACTTGAACACAAGGGCACACACCCTTAGAACTTCCACAATACCAAGAGTACAAAGTACAATAATATTGGATACTGTAGATAATAGAGTACTGTTTTGGTTCGTTATGAGTTTCCCCGTTGTAGTGTACCTTTGGGTACCCTCATTTTTGTAGAAATTAATGGTCTTTTAAAGTATTTTCTAGGTCTAAATAGAAATAAGAAAGAAGCCGAGGCAGTCTACCTCTAACTTCTCTCTCAAACTCTCAAACTTGTCGCAGTCACTGAGAAATTGGAGAGGAAGCTAGAGCCATGGCTGCCTAGGCTATCCAGAGGTTTACGGGATATAAATATTAGTTTATTTATAATTTAACGATATGTTTACTAAAATATATGTGCCATCTCCAGGATTAGAACCTGGAACCTGCTGGCCGGTAATCCGGCGGTAGCCTGTAGCGCTAACCGTTAACTTTAGAGATAGTGTTACGTAACATAAGGTTTGATAATTATTTAAACATTTATACGTAGGATAGTTCATTTAAAAAAAATAGTTTTATGGGAGACATAGATCCAGTAATGTAAAAGTACGGATCAAGGTACGGATAAGAAACGAATACCGCGCATTTTTTTCTTTACCGAAACGAATGCCGCACATGAATTTATTACGGCTACGATTAAATGTGACTTTAATCGGACGGCCGAAATCAAACGCCGAGATCGCGTAGAGGAATTTCAGCGGTTTTTGACCATAGCCACATCAGATGACACGTGGCAGAATGGCATTGGATCGCGGCATCTCCGCGGATTAAGGGAGCGAATCCGCATATACCACGTGTCGACATTTGGGCCATGTCGTACGATGTTCGTACAGAAAGTACACCGACAGCTATACTTTTGTGTACGAAGATGCATTTTGTTGGCTCCGTACATCAGTAGATAGAGTCTGTGAGAGAGATAGGACTTAGAAAAATTAGGAGATAGGATCCTCTCAACCAAAGAGCTTCTGTACAAAAGGTAAACTTTGACCCTCCATAACTTACTGCCCAGGGGAGCAAATTCAGAGATTCTTTTTGCTATCGACTCAAGGGAGTCTTGCCTTCAGAGGGGTGAAGTTGGTCAGAGTTATTGTTTGCCAGGGTTGTAGTTGTTTTTGCTGAAACACAAAGGGGTTAGTGTTATCCTAGAGGCTTCTTGGAAGCTGTCCACTCTGAGGACTTATGGAGGTCTGAGAGTTTCATGTTATGGGCCCACCCTCTACGGTACCAATCTTTAATGGAACTGACTTTATATACTGGGAAAGTATGATGATAGGAGCTCTATGCGAAAAAAGGTTTTGGGGTTTAGTGAGTGTACGGTTGGGGCGTCCGTGAAGTCTTGGAATCCCTCCAGGGTTTGGAAGAAGCTGATTCATCAGGAAAGAGGATCCACCTTCAACGGAGGAAACAAAGGAAAGAGAGGTCGTGGACAAAAGATATGAGAAGGAGGCGACCACACCAATAGCAACTGGTTCGGCATTCATGTCACCTATTCCGAGGAACGAGGAGAATGATATTTAAACCTGGGACTTCAACAATATGGCGGCAAAGCACTTCATCCTACGCCATCTCACTCAAGGACTTGCATGTCCTCATGTGTAGGTAGAAAGGGCATCTGATCTTTGGATGGCTCTCATAGAGATGTAGCGAAGTGGTACGATCAGCAACAACATTTGGCTGATCAGAAAGTTAAGGAGTATGAATACAAAGGGGGGAAGATGTTAGATTTTTGCAATGAGCTTGCTACACTCTTCATGGAGCTAGAGAGTGCGGGAAAAGATTTTAGTGAAAAAGAAAAGGTTAACTGTTTACTAATGAAGTTACCCGATGAGTTCGAGAACATAGTCAACCGTGTGTAGGACTTGTCGGACTCAAGGTGGATATGGAACTCAGTGGTAGGGATGATTCTCGTTCGGGAGAATACGATTGAGATCCGAAGGGGAGGAAAGAGTGGCCAAGCCTTGGCAACTGCGACCGATTGGAGGAACAAGGATTCTCGGAAACCGGTCGGAAACTATGGGGGGAGGGAGCAGAAAAATCAGACCGACGAGTTTGGACCAAGGGCTCCCAAAGGTTTATGTCATTTTTGTAAGAAACTTGGGCACTATATGGCAGAGTGCACTAAGCTAACCAAGCTTCGGTTAAAGGAGGGGCAGACCGGTGGTACCCCAAGGGGAAAGAAATAGGCCCTCGTGACATAGTAACATGAGGCGGAATCCGAGGACGAGGACGATGAGCTCCTTTTAGAGGAGGAGTTGGAGGCGAAAAACGAGGTCGAAATTCCACGAAGGCAGAAATGTGCTTACGATGGATTGAAAGGTGAAGCAGGCTGGATTGTAGATTCAGGTCCTCGATGCACATGTGTATGGATAGGCACCTGTTCACTAAGATAAGAAATATTCCCACCGTAGAGATAGAGTACGGGGATGGGAGGATAGTCACCACTACTCTTGTAGGATCGGTAGATTTGAAAGTGTTAGTAGAAGTAAAGACATCCATAGTAACATTCGCCGATGTATTGTTTATTCCGGAGTTGAACAACAACCTCATCTCTACATCTGTATTAGATGATAAGGGTTTTTTTACTAGCACTAGGGAAGGAGTCTTTACTGCTAGTTTTGAAGAGGATGTCTATTTCATTGCTGAGAAAGGTAGCCATGGGATGTTTAGGTTGGTTTTAAGTAATGAAATGAAGAAACTTTATTTTGCTGTTGTTCATGTTATTATGATGTGGCATAAGAGGCTTGGGCATGTGAATCTAGACAAGTTAAGAGAGATGAAAAAGATGGGAGTGGTGGAAGGGATTAAGTTCAGTGAGAGTGATAATATAAGTGATTGTAGTGGATGTGCTCAAAGTAAAACACACAGATTACCCTTTCCTAAAACAACCACCTATAAGGGAGAAAAAATTGTAGTTCTTGAACACACAGATATTTGGGGACCCGCTAAAGTGCCCTCACCGGGGGGGAAGAGATTTATGATGACTATAACTGATGATTGGTCTCGATATTCCCGGGTGTATTTTTTGAAAAACAAGTCAGAAGCTCAAGATTGTTTTAGACAATATAAAGCATGGAGTGTAAAACTCCGTGAAACTCGAATCAAGAGAATAAGGAGTGATAATGGTGGAGAGTATAATTCTAACCAGTTTGAGGTTTTTCTGAGGGAAGATGGGGTCCAACACCAAAAGATAGTCCCAGAAAACTCGAAACAGAATGGGGTAGCTGAAAGGTTAAATAGAACACTAAGTGATAGTGCTAGAAGTATGTTGTCAGATAAGAAGATAGGAAAAAGGTTTTGGGCAAAAGCAATGAACTGTGCTAATTATCTCAAAAATAGAGTTCTTACTTCAGCTATAAAAGATCAAACACCTTATGAGAGATGGACAGGCTGGAAACCAGACATATTTCACTTAAAGGTTACAGCAGTCAAGTATTCAGTCTAGATACTGATCGGTCCAACTGGAAGCTAGATCCTAAAGGAAAACCGGGATACTTATTAGGATATGATGAGGATGTTAAAGGATATAGGGTTTATGATCTAAAAAGGGAAGATATAATCTTAGTAAAGCATCTTGTATTTATGGATGAAGGAAAGTCTGTGGATCCCTTCAAATATACGAATTCAGTAAAAATCAGATTTGAGTCAGAAAATTCCAATGACTTTGAGCTTCCAAACTATCCAGGTTTTAGAGAAGATGACATTCTTGCAGGTACAAATCAGACCGAAAAGGACTCGGCTGTGGAAACTCCAGTGACAACTCTACCCGAAGCAAAAGACGTGGTGGAAATTGATTCGGAATCAAGGGTTTGGGGAGAAGCCGAGTTTGTTTGAAAGAATCCACGAGAAGCATCTATTCCGACCTCAAATTTTGAGGGGGGAAGGAGAAGTAGCAAAAGATTGCAAGAAAAACAGGTTAATAACAAGGTAACTAAACTATCTCATCAAGATGAACCTCAAACTTATGGAGAGGCGATGACTTTTCCAGAAAGAAACCGGTGGAAGACAGCCATCAATGAGGAGATGGCCTCAATTATGGCAGCCGATACTTGGGAGCTGGTAGATTGTCCACCTAACCGAAAACCAATCGGTTGTAAGTGGGTTTTCAAATTAAATCTAAACCCATATAACACAATCGAGCGCTACAAGGCTAGATTAGTGGCAAAGGGATTTACACAAAAGGAGGGAATTGACTACGAGGAAACCTTTGCCCCGGTGGTCGGATTTCCCTCCTTCCGCATACTTCTCAGCCTGGCAGCAGCAGAAGACATAGAAGTGCACCAGATGGACATCAAGACAACCTTTTTGCATAGAGAATTGGAAGAGGAGATCTTCATGCGACAACTCAAAGGGTTTGTGGAGGAAGGAGAGGAGAGTAAGGTATGCCGGCTGATTAAATCTCTTTATGGTTTGAAACAGACTCCTCGATAGTAGAATAAAAAACTTGATGAGTTTCTTACCAGTTAGGGATATATCTCGATCAGCTCAGATCACTCAATCTATGTTTTCGAAGATGAGGAAGTTTTTATATTTATTGCAATTTATGTTGAGGATTTGCTTGTTTTAAGTAAATCAATGGAAAAAAGAAATAAACTTAAAACCTATCTTAAGGGGAGATTTGAAATGAAGGATATGGGGGAAGCAAAATATATTTTGGGAATTCAAGTAGAAAGAGACCGAAAAAGAAAAATTATAAGATTGACTCAAAGGGAAGCAATAGGGAACATGCTTGAAAAATTTCAGATGGATAGAGCTAATAGTTGTACAACTCCAATGGAGTTGAAGAAGAAAAGTGAGGGGAGTGAGGAAGAAGGAGTCATTGTCTTAGACGAGGAATTATCTCATGATGAATAGAAGTTCATGCAGACTTTTCCTTACAGGCAAGTAGTGGGAAGTCTAATCTATTTTATGAATTGTACCCGGCCGGATTTAGCTGTAGATGTAAGAGTGCTGAGTAGAAGTCTAAATGCTCCCACTAAGAGGGATTGGGAGGCAGCTAAGAGAGTCCTTAGATATTTGATAGGAACTAGGGATCTATGGTTGCATTTGGGTGGGGAGAATACTGACATCACTACTTGGAGTGATGCCAGTTATGGTGATGCTTCGATGTGGAGATGCACTTCTGGATATGTATTACATGTGGGTGATGGGGCTTGCTGTTGGAGTAGCAAACAGCAAAAGGTTATTGCTCAGTTCACCATGGAGGCTGAGTATATGGCCTCTTGCTCTGCTATAAAAGAATTGATGTGGGTCAAGTCTTTGCTTGGTGAGCTTGGTCACCTTAAGAGTGGTGTGAAGAAAATATTTTGTGATAATCAGGCAGCAATCGCTATTTTTGCCAATCCTAAACATGATTTTAAAGCCAAACACATGGACATTAGACTCAGCTTTGTTAGAGAGAAAGTAGAAAAACAAAATAATCAGTTTAGAGTACCGACCAGATTGTGAGATGGTAGCAGATATGATGACCAAACGTGTGCCTTTCCCTAAGCTAATTTTCTGCAGGGAGAAGTGTGGTCTGAATTTAAAGATTGACTAGAAAATAAGGGGAGTGTAGAAATAAATGGTATTTTAAAGTATTTTCTAGGTCTGAATAGAAATATAGAAAGAAGCCGAGGTAATCTACCTCTAACTTCTCTCTCCAACTCTCAAACTTGTCGCAGTCACTGAGAATTTGGAGAGGAAGCTAGAGCCATGGCTACCTAGGCTATCCAGAGGTTTATGGGATAGCAATATTAGTTTATTTATAATTTAAAATATATTTACTAAAATATATGTGCCCGCCTCCAAGATTTGATCCTTGAACCTGCCGGCCGGTAATCATCTAGTAGCGGGGTAGCTCTAACCGTTAAGTCTAGAGATAGTATTACGCATTATAGGGATTGATAATTAATTAAACATTTATACGTAGGATAGTCCATTTAACTGAAATAGTTTTACGCGAGACATAGATCCGGTAATGTAACAGTACGGATTACGGTACGTATAAGAAACGAATACCACGCATTTATTTCTTTACCGAAAAGAATACCGCGCATGTATTTATTACGGCTACAATTAAATGTAAATTTAATCGAAGGGCCGAAATTAAACGCCGAGATCGCGAAAGAGATTTCGACGGTTTTTGATCATCGCCACATCGGATGTCACGCGGTGCCACGTGGCGCCACATTATTTGATACCGGAGAAGATGGGAGGAGGAACCATGGCTTCCGATATGACAGGTGTCACCTTGTAGACCTTGTCGTACAATGGTCGTACAATAAGTACATTGCCCATTGTACCTTCTTGTACTTTATAGTGTTTCTATTAGACTAGGGTTTAGTAGTAGGTAGTCGTGAGTAGGCAGATTGAGACTTAGTAATATTTAGGTACCTCTCTCTCTAAGAGAGCTTGTAACTATAAAGGTCATCTTTGACCAGCCATAACTTACTACTCGGGTGAGCAAATTCAGTGATTCTTTTTGCGTTAGAGTCAGGGGAGTCTTCTCCTAACACGCGTGAGAGTTGTTAGAATATTTGTGTGCCTGGGCGGCGCTTATTCAACGGGAAAGTAGAAGGGGCAAATATTATCCTAGAGGCTTTACATAGGCTGCTCATTCTGTGGGTCAATGGAGACCACATAATTTCATGCTGCTACCTGTAGTATTAGTGCTGCTAGTAGTACTAGTGTTGCCAGTTGTACCAGCTGCAACCAGTAGTATTAGTGTTGCCACTGGTGCTGCCTGTAGTATTAGTATTAGTGCTGCCAGTAGTACTAGCTGCTGCCAGTAGTATTAGTGTTGCCAGTAGTACTAGTGCTGCCACTGCTGCTGCTAGTAGTATTAGTGCTGCCAGTAGTACTAGTGTTGCCACTGTTGCTGCCTGTAGTTTTAGTGCTGCCAGTAGTACTAGCTGCTGCCGGTAGTATTAGTGTTGCCAGCAGTACTAGTGCTGCCACTACTGCTGCCTGTAGTATTAGTGCTGCCAGTAGTACTAGTATTAGTGTGCAAGTAGTACCAGTGCTGCAAATAGTACTAGCTGGTGCAAGTAGTATTAGTGCTACCAGTAGTACTAGTGCTGCCACTGCTGCTGTGCAAGTAGTACCAGTGCTGCCAATAGTACTAGCTGGTGCAAGTAGTATTAGTGCTACAAGTAGTACTAGTGCTGCCACTGTTGCTGCTGCTAGTAGTACTAGCTGCTGTCTGTAGTATTAGTGCTGCCAGTAGTACTAGTGCTGCCAGTATGTAGAAATTAATGGTCTTTTTTAAGTATTTTCTAGGTTGAATAGAAATATAGAAAGAAGCCGAGGCTGTCTACCTCTAACTTCTCTCTCCAACTCTCAAACTTGTCGCAGTCACTGAGAATTTGGAGAGGAAGCTAGAGCCATGGCTACCTAGGCTATCCAGAGGTTTATGGGATAGCAATATTAGTTTATTTATAATTTAAAATATATTTACTAAAATATATGTGCCGCCTCCAAGATTTGATCCTTGAACCTGCCGGCCGGTAATCATCTAGTAGCGGGTAGCTCTAACCGTTAAGTCTAGAGATAGTATTACGCATTATAGGGATTGATAATTAATTAAACATTTATACGTAGGATAGTCCATTTAACTGAAATAGTTTTACGCGAGACATAGATCCGGTAATGTAACAGTACGGATTACGGTACGTATAAGAAACGAATACCACGCATTTATTTCTTTACCGAAAAGAATACCGCGCATGTATTTATTACGGCTACAATTAAATGTAAATTTAATCGAAGGGCCGAAATTAAACGCCGAGATCGCGAAAGAGAATTTCGACGGTTTTTGATCATCGCCACATCGGATGACACCTGGCGGAATGACATTGGATCGCGGCATCTCCGAGGATTAAGGGAGCGAATCTGGAGATACCACGTGTCGACATTTAGGCCATGTCGTACAATGTCTGTACAGAAAGTACACCGGCAACTGTACTTTTGTGTACGGAACAGTAATCTGATTTGCTCCGTACATCAGTAGATAGAGTCTATTAGAGAGATAGGACTTAGAAAAATAAAGAGATAGGACCCTCTCTCCCAAAGAGCTTCTGTACAAAAGGTCAACTTTGACCCTCGATAACTTATTGCTCAGGGGAGCAAATTCAAAGATTCTTTTTGCTATCGACTCAGGGGAGTCTTGCCTTCGCAATGGTGAAGTTGGTCAGAGTTTTTGTCTGCCAGAGTGGCAACTTTTCTTACTGAAACACAAACGGGTCAGGGTTATCCTGTAGGCTTCTTGGAAGATGTCCACTCTAAGGACTTATGGAGGTCTCAGAGTTTCACCAGGGTGGCAGTTGTTTTTGCTGAAACACAAAGGGTTCAGGGTTATCTTAGTGGCTTCTTGGAAGCTATCCACTCTGAGGACTTATAGAGGTCAGAGTTTCAATTTCACCTTTCGAAATGCGCCGTTAGTTCACTAGTCACAAGATACCTAATGGGTATCAAGTTAGGGTTTACACGTTTAGGGTTTTCTATTATGTGTTTTTTATTTTTTTTGTATAAAAAAACAAAAATAATAAACAACCATAAACATACATATATATTTGTACGAGCGCGCGGCGCGGCGCGTCATAAAACGAAATGATGACATGAGGGCGATTTGGATCTCTCACAATGCGCGAAACTAGCCTCGCAAGTTAACAGTGTCCGAAAAACGTAAGATATAGTGTGGGTAATAAACAAGCCCCCATATATTTGCGGGACATGTGGGACCCCTCGACACCTTTGACGCTTGTTGGGATTGGGTATGTGAATATGGCTCATATGTTTAGGGTAATTTATTGTTTGTTGTTTT
Organism: Zygnema cylindricum; assembly: GCA_037447655.1. Taxonomy (NCBI): domain Eukaryota; kingdom Viridiplantae; phylum Streptophyta; class Zygnematophyceae; order Zygnematales; family Zygnemataceae; genus Zygnema; species Zygnema cylindricum. The sequence goes on along the minus strand of JBBHKE010001044.1, from coordinate 52,158 downwards.
AATGATAAATAAAACAAAAATAAGTAAAATAAACCCTAAACATACATTTGCGCTGAGAAAATGGGTGGCCAAGGCGATGTGGACCACTTGGGCGAGGGCCAGAAAACTTCAAGATTTAGTAGTGGAACATACCTATGAAACCTTCAATATTTTTCATTTTTTGCTTGGCCGACCATACCCTAGTTTTTTTTTTTTTGTTGTATCACCCATTCGTTTCCGCCCTCCTCCCAAATTTTTGCACCCGAATCCCTTCTGAAATCCGAACTTCAAAAGACCGGGAGCGGGTTCACCAGGTGTAGCGGAACCGGTGGGTAAAAGAGTCGCGTTTACATACAAATCCCAAATAAAATGAATAAAAACAAAATAAATAGTAATTTTGTTGTTTGTTATTTAATGGGATTTGTATACTCGGTATAAGTGTATGGGTTAGGGTTGTTCGCAGTTTCCACAGCTCCCCAGGGTGTACAGGGCGTTTATATACCCCCGAACAAATAATGGGTGT
>JBBHKE010001044.1:0-51646 GCA_037447655.1 Zygnema cylindricum | reverse complement strand
GGAGGGAGGTGATGATGATCAGTGATTTTCAACATATTGCATGGGCGCCAAAGTGAAAACTTTGGAAAAGAGCCAAGCCGGATATCGGACCTGAGACCTTGTTTTAGCCATACACTAGCTCTACCAACTGAGCTACTCTGCCGATTGTGCATGGAAGCGCCTGAAACAATATTTATGGCAATGAATGGCGCACTTGCGGAACCAGCATATTGTGCGATACACACGTATGGAGTCTGTATTGGACATTCCTCAAACAAGAGGGAGGGAGGGACGGAAAGAGATGGATAAAGAGAGAGGGACGGAGAGAGAGGGAGGAGGGAGGGAGGGAGGGAGGGAGACGGAGGGAGGGAGGGAACAGAGGGAGGGAGGGAGGAGGGAGGGAGGGGGAGAGGGAGGGAGGGAGGAAATGAGAGAGGGAGGGAGGGATAAAATTATTTGGTTTTTGAGCCTTGAATAAGGAAAAGTCTATTTGAAAAAAAAATCACACTTGACGATAACAAACTGTTGTGTTTTTATCTCAAAACAAAAAAAATAAATCTTTAAAAATGAAACAGATTTTTCGCACTTACCAATAGCTTGGAGCCATCAATTGTTAAAATTCTGTGTCAATATTCTAATAAGGACAAAAATCAAAGTTGTTACGTGAGATAGAAGTCAAGTAAAGTGCTGTTAGGTACAAGTACGGTTGGGTAAACGTAAGGTACGGTTGAATAGACGTCACGATACATTTACGTAGACGTCAAGTTAACTTTGCGTAGGCGTCAAGATTTGATGAAACGTCGTAGCTTACTTGTACCGTACGTCAAGTCAAGTCGCAGTAAATTTTGAGTATACGTGACGAAAAAGCATGCGGACATTTTGTACTTGGCGGTCTTTCATTGGTCTACATGTGTCACAAGTTAGATTCTATTTCTTTACGTGACACGCAAGTTGCATAGGTCTACACGACACCTACACATATAAAAATGTACCAAAGCTATGCATCAATTAATCATCAACTGAATGATTCTCTCCACAATTTTTTCCCTGCTGCTAGTTTTGCACTGAGTGCTTATTTTGTCGTGGAATTAATCTATCTTCTTTCTTGTTCAGTAATTAAGCTTTGCTTTCTCATATAGAGAATTGTTTGCTTTCTCATATAGATAATTGTTTTCTTTAGCTTCCTGTCTTGTAATTGATCGATCCTATGGCCACGTTTTCAAAATCTCAACATTAACTTCGGGCTCCCCAAATACACCATTTCTCCCCCTCGTTATAACAGGAGAATGTTTTTGAAAGAATTCATTTGTTGAGCCATTGGGACACCTATCGTCATACTCAGTGTCTATTAGGATATTGGGCGAATCGGCATCTACCGAAATTGCGCCGTTTAATGTTTTGGTTCGGTTCAATGTTATTTCATTAGTACTTTACTTTGAATACGATTCAGTACAATACTTTCTGTAATTGTTATGTCAAGTGAATAGGAAGTCTATCGTTTTGGTTCAATAATGGCGAAGAGCGGCGCGATTCGCATCATCAAAAATATTCAAATCGTACGGCGAAGCAGCAGGACTTTTGTACGGCGGATCTTGCAACGATGCTGCATCGATCCTGCCACATTCTGTTACGCATTACATCTTGCCAAATTCTGTGTTTCGGATTACAGAGAGTGATTTCTAGAAAAGAATATTAGCTCGAGTAGTGATTTCTAGAAGAGAAGGTTAGCTCGAGTTAGCTCAGGAGCTGTAGGCTATGGCCGGCGCACCTTCGCGTGTATCTGATCATTTTTGGTAGAGGGAGTTTGGTTAGTTTTTTTTTTTTGTTTATTTGTTCTTTTTTTTCTGTAGAGGGTATTGAGAGGGTAAGGGGAAGTGGGTTAAATAATCAGAAGTGATCAATGGAGTAATCTGAATTTGTATTTTGGAGGGGAAAAAACCTCATGTGAAACATATGACTTTTGCCGGATTTCTTTGTCATCTTTGTCTTGTTTCGTTGTGGTGTATCTGTTGTTATTCCTGGGCATTACTCTATCAGTGTCCGTTCCATGACACTTGCTGTATGCTGTCAATTCCACTCAGCTCTATACATCATCCATTCAGTTCCGTTTCATATTCCGTTCCGACCAATTTTAATTTTAATTGTATTGTTACAATTATGTTCCATTCCGATACAATCTGATTCGATTTTTTCCATTCTGATGTACGATTCCATTATGATTTCAATATAATTCCATTCCGTTCCGTTCCATCCCGTTCCGTCCCATCCCGTTTCGTCCTTGTTGAATTCCGTTTCCTTTTCAACCACGCCATGATTTATTTAGAAGCCATTATGTTGTAATTCCGTTGCAGTTCCGTTGCGATCCCATCCAAATTCAGGTTTCGATGCACGCCATGTGCCAAAACATATAATCCTCATTGTCCAAAAAAATGAATTTATGTTAGATACTTAGGGAAAAAGACCAATATTTTGTGGTAATAGTAGCAAGGTTGCCAGGAAATATTATTCATTGGTCCGCAATGTATGAATATAATTATTTCGTCTACATGCTGACACTGTTGTGACCTTGGACCATTTGAGGCAAAATACAAATGCTGGCCCGGGATGGTTCACCAAAAATTATAAAAATGGCAGGGAGGGAGAAATAACGAACTTTCTCAATATACATACAACACATATGTATTACAAATGCATTACATACACACACATATTACATATATTCATATATTCATATATATACACACATACATATATGTAAGATGTATGTATGCTTACAATGGACGTAAATGTACAATGTCAGTGCAACAAATGCGTATGTACAACGTATGTATATGCATAATGTATGTACAATGTACCTTCAGGTACAATTTAGGCATATGACTAATATATGTAACAAATACACACACGTGTTAAAATTTATCTCGAGAGTCTGCACAAAAATGTTGTTAACTCTATTTTGTGATTTTTGGCTAAAAAAAGTAGCGACAGAATTAGTGTTATCAACATTGACAACGATGGGGCGGTGTACTGGTGTTAATGTTTTTCTGGTCGCCTAAAATACACCGCGCATCGTTATTAGTGTCAAAGTTTAAATAGTGTGTAAGTAAATATATCGTCATTGACGCTAATTAAGAATTTGAAAATTAAAAAAAAAAATGTTTATTCTAATTTCAGTGTTAACGCTAATTTGGAACAGCAAAAATGGAAAATTTTCTGTACGATTATATACATTATTATAAAGATTTTGGTAAACCCCCCCAATAAAGTGGACAACAAATCTTCATCACACAAGTGGACTCCAATCATTTCACACTTCTTTGAGGTGATATACACATTACGTATCCAATATTGCATGGAATCTGTCGTTTTGTTCATTAAATTGGAATAAGCGCGCGTTTGAATGCAAAGGGCCACCCATCCAGTTTGTGCGTAAATAGCTGTCAAGTGAGACCAAGCGTCGGCCAGCGTGGAGGCGCCTCGAATGAGTTGCGTCCTCTCTATCGTCAACGCCATTACTAGGCGCACGTGCGCATTGCCGTGCGCCCCTGTAACCAAAAATTTAAAATGTTAATTTGGATTTTAGCGCATATTTTTTGGTGTACTTTTCAATGTGTTGCTATATCAATTGTTACTTCAACGTTCAGTACTTTCAATATCTTGCAGTTGTAGAGGTCTACAAAATGAGCAACAGAGTATGAAACGAAATGTAGACGAATACGAAACTTCCAAAAATTGGTGTGGTCTACAAAAACGACGATGGTTGTAGACGTCGAGGTTTTTGTGACATTGTAGATGGTTAGGGTTTTGTGATAGAGCGAAGTCATGCTACCTTGTGACGTCATCAATACGTAAACTTTCCGCCATGGCTTCCTGATTTATTTTTCTTATCTTTTATCATTCAATATGCTATAAAACTAAGATCAAAAACATTCAAATAAAAAAAACAACGATCTTTCATTTGATATCATTACTGCTGCATTTCAATTAGAGAAGAGAGAAAGAGTAGCGGTCGAGTGAGAAAGACACAGAGAGACAAGGACGACGTAAACTTTTGCAAACGACCCATGAACAAAAGTGGAGGTCCGAGGCCCAAACGATTTTTTTTCCGTACGTACATGCACGTACGATGCAAGGAAAAAATAGCGTGTACTCTCTCTCGTGCAAACATTTTCGTAGATGTTTCACGGGTGCAATATCGTTTTGTTATTGGTCAATAAGGTATTATTTCTATGAAAATCAACTTGCGATTTGAATATAGTACAAGTTTGAAGGTGAGCTTGCGTGAGGTGGAAGTGGGTCCAAATGATAATAACGCCAAATTGAAGTACTTTCACCGTTCCAAGATGACGCAAAATGTACTTTAGTTTTTGCCCATTTTTCGTACGATGTAAGATTTTCTCGTTGTTAGTCCTGTTTTTAGTGAAATCCACGGAAAAAAAAACCATTACTTGATAACATGGGCACAAACCTTTAGACCTTCCGCAATACCAAGAGTACAAGTACAATAATGTTGGATAGTATGGACATAACAAGGTTGTTTAGGTTCGTTACAAGTTTCCCCTTTGTGGTGTACCTTGGGTACCCTCATTTCATCATCCGAATTGCGTTGTAAGTTCACCGCTCACAAGATACCTATTGGGTATTTGGTTTTTGTTTACACGTTTAGTGTTTTTTATTAGGTGTTTTTGTTTTATAACAATAATAAAAAACCATAAACACATATATATATATATATATATATATATATATATATATATATATATATATATATATATATATATATATATATTATATTTACACTTGTTGTGATCATAAAAACGAAATGATGAGGGAGGCGATGTGGATCTCTTCTGATACAGAAATCAACCTAATTAGGATCACATGGCCCGAAAAACTCAATATTCAACATGGGTTTTGAACAAGCCCCCATACATTTGCGAGATTGGGACCCCTCGACATCTTCTACACCTTTAAGGCCTAGGTATGTGAATAGGGCTCATATGTTAAGGGTCATTTATTATTTGAATTTTTTAATATTAAAGATATAAAATAGGTGAAATAAAACCTAAATATGGTCACCGGAGAAGGCGATGTGGAATCTGAGCGCCTCGAAAGCGTAAAGTTCCAAGATTTAGTAGTTAATAGCATACCTCTGAAACCTTCAACTTTTTAGTAATTGCTACCCTGGTGGTACCTTTTTCCTTTATCACCCATTAGTTGAAATTTGCCCCAAAATTTTGCACCGAAACCCGTTCAAATCCGGCCAGCGATTAGTCACCGGATCGGATCTGAATTAGTATTGATTAGACCTCGCGAGTCTGAACGTGGGGGTTCATTGTTGAAGGATTATTAATAAAGTGTTACGTTACAGTGGTCACTATTAGCGTATATATAGCTAATTCGATTCCCCAAATTTTTGACCCAAATTCCTAAATAGAATTGTTGATACTATTTTAAATTTAGAGTAATTTGTGATAAGAGTAATTGATTTCTATGAAATATTTGAGATTCCCAATTAGCGTTAATAACAAAAAAAAAAATTCGCTATTTATTTTTTCACGCTAATTGCGATAAGCGGAGATGTTTAGGTCAGTTGGTGTCCTTGGGTATGTCGTACAAGCTGATGTCAGCGGCTTGCATGTCAATTTGGAAATTTGAATAGAGATCTCGTAGTCTTTTGTCAAGCTCGTGTGCGGCTGCGGCACACCTTTATTTAACAAGGATTCCCGGGCCTCTTTCTACACTGTACGGTCATCGGAGTACATAAAAGGGAGAGCACCAAACCAAACGAGATTCTTGCTTTTCCTCAACTGAGGATAACGCATTTTATTTCGCGCCTAACGGAGGCCGGACGACCAAGCTATTTCGCCTCAAAGATTGCAATCCGTTACATGGGACCAGTTGCCACCAACCCTCTTCGGGGGTACATTGTGGATCATAACGTAAATTTTTGGATTGTCATCTAGATCATGGTGTTAGGTAGTGAATTCACCCAGGTTCTCTGACTTTGGTCCATTAATTACATCAGGTCAAAGTTTGGTGTTTTCGTGTCCTTTCTAGTACTTTGTCTTATAATAGTGCAACAGATAATGACTTCCGGCCGCGGATCTAGCCGCCGTAAGGAGTATAAATTTTTGCCCAAGTGTGGCACAGATTATTTTGTCCTATGTCACTTCAATAACACTTGTTTTTTCGCTCATTGGTTGATAGCATACCGTTGACCTTTTGGGCTTGAATTGGACAAAATCTGATGTAAAAGGCACTTGGGCCCAAAGGAGATAGGTTGCTTTTTCAGTACTGTCTCCTGGGAAAACCCCCAGAAATTACAAGCAAACCTTCTTGTGAAGAATCTATGTCTTCTTTGTATTTGTGATTCTATTTCCATCTTTGTTTTGAATTTGTCTTTTGTGGAGATCGTAGTGCGGGCGGGTAGTTGGCACTATCAATTGAAATTTATAGATTTCTAGAGTATTTTCTTGGTTTAAATATGTTTTTATAAAAGGAAAAGATAAAGGACAAACAGCCTGCCTCCACCTCCGCTCTCTAGCTCCCATACTTGTTGTAGTCACTGAAGGTAAGAGAGAGAGGTTGATCCATGGCTGCCTTAGTTAACAGACAGCTATTTTTAGTAGGTTACTAAAATTATACTTTACGGACCAGAGATTTGATCCCGGTACCTGCGGTTCGTCAAGTTGACCGGTAACGGTCAGCTTTATCCTAATAGACTAGGACCAATGCTAATTGCTATGGTATGTGATAGATATATATTTAGTTGGAGTGGATAAAATTCATTTAACTAGAATTGTATACGGCGTATATAGATTCAGTTATATAAAGTACGTCGTACGACGCTAATTCAAAACGGATACCACGCATTTTATTTCGACATCGGAACAAATGTCGCGCAAGTATTTATTACAGCTAAGATTGCGTCTCGCATAAAATCCAACGGCGCACATCATCGCCAAAATCCCGGAGTGGTCACTTTGGCGATTTGTGACGTGGCATGACCTGGAGCCACGTGGAGAGATGACATTCGGTCATAGGAATTTCGAGGAACGTACGGACGAGTGAAAAGCGGACACGCGTCCACTTAATAGCCTTGTCGTACATAGGCCGTACAAAAGGTACATCGGCAGTAGTACTTTTGTGTACGATACAGTAATCTGATTGGTCCGTACTTCGGTAGATAGGAGTTATTAGAGAGAATCAGGACTTAGAAAATTTTGGTAGGTAGTCACCTCTCCCTTTATGAGTTTGTACAAATTGGCATTTTTACTGCCTCATAACTTATCGGCTGGTTGGCCGTTTTCAGTGATTCTATTTGCTACAAACTCAGGGGAGTCCAGGCTGCACAGGGGTGCAGTCAAATTGTCAGTTTGCCTTATTGGGCAGAAGTGGTTGTGGCTTAAAGTGGGTTAGTTAAATACTATCTACAGGCTTCCTGTATTCTGTAGTCCAATGGAGGACACAGAATTGCAGGTTATGGGCCCACCCTCTCGGGTTCCCACCTTCAATGGATCTGGGTTCATCTATTGGGAAGCCATGATGGTGAAAGCTTTGTGTGAAAAACGATACTGGGGTATCGTCAGTGGACAAGTGAAACGTCCACCTTCAAGAACTCCACCAGGATTTGGGGGAGTAAGGTTTTCTGTAACAATGGCTGCCTCAGCGGAGGAGGCAGATGATGGGGACAGCAGTGTGTTCGAAAAGGAAAAAGGGAAAGAGTCACCCCTCACTACTATTGCCACAGTATTGTTGAGATTTGAAATCTTAAGTTAATAAATAGAGTAGACTTAGAATAGTTTTTAAAGAAGGTGTATATAAGACTTACCTTTATTAGTGTTATAGTAGGCAAAGTACAATAGAGTGTATTGTACCTCTGCAGGTTTTACAGAGTGGCGTCGACACGCGTCACGCAACAATTAATTGGAATCGCCAGATCAGACGAACGGAATCTGATCCGGATATCTCGGAAAATATATGGTACAACTATTTTTGGATTCATACGGATATTTTGGAAGTATATGGTACGGGATGTTTTTATGATCATTAAATGGTGACGTCCGGATATTTCGGAAATAAATTGTACGGTACGCCTTACGAACATTAATTCTAAGAGACGTCGACGGACGCGATTCACCCGGGACCACAAGCATGACTCACGTGGGACCACAAGTGACGAAGCGTGATTTACGTGGGACCATGAGTGACGAGGGGTGATTCACGTGGGACCACAAGTGACGAAGCACTCAGGTGCTTTGTATTATAGTACGACAGTCGGCTAGATTTTAGCGACTACTGTGACTAAGCACCTGGAACATTTTGTACGGTTTGTCACCTGAAAATAATTGATTAACAAAGTTTTGTAGTTTAGTGTATTAAAAATTAGTGTTTCATTAATTAGGTTTTTTGGAAAATAATAATTAGGTTTTTGGAGGTACTCTAGGTACAGTAAAGTACAGGCTAGATACTTTGTCGTTAGTCACGATAGTTCCGTAGTACGATCACCCGAATTAGTGTGACCAGTAGATACTCACTGTGAGTATATATTCTAGGACTTAGCCAATTTTGTATCATCCAGTTTTGGGAATATGATTTTCTAAGGGCAGTTTTTGGGAAACTTCCAGACATCATATCTTATGATTTACTAAGTCATTTAGGCTGCAATTTTGGAAATTGTTAGTTTACTGAATTGTGTATCACTGTGTCCAATTTGAAACATATTGGCTTTCTGAGTCATAATTCGTGTCATCTCAAAGTTGGCTGTTGAGTAGGTACTTTGATAGTTTCTGCTGTTTTTCATGTCTACTTCTACTACTACTGCTGGTTCTCCGCCTGCAATGGTGGTTGTAGAACAACAGGTTATGGGCCTTTCGTCAAGAATTCCAATCTTCAATGGCCAAAAGTATGCGTACTGGGCGACGGTGGTTGAATCATCGTTTGAAACTGCTGACTTATTGGGGGTCTTGGATGGCTCCCTTAATGAAACATATTCAACTTGGGCTTAAAAGAATTCAATGGCAAGGAACAATCTAATTCTTTGTATTTCAGAAAATTTGGTCATGTCCCGACTGAAAATGAAGAAGGCGAGGGAAATTTGGACATCCCTCAAAATTGCTTTTGAGAAAGCGAATGTCCAAGAGGAGCTTTTGGTGGCTGGAAAAATTTGGGGATACAAATACACGGGGGGAACTATGGTTGAGTATTGTGACAATTTTCGTGCGCTCATTGATGCTCACTCTTCTGTTGGGGGTCATTTCATGAGTTTCAACAAGCGGCTTTGCTTATTAGAGGTCTCTCTAGTAGCATGAAGGGTGTGTTTGTTCAATTAAAGAGTCATGATAAAGCTAGCTGGTCATTTCAGTTAGCGTATTATCTTATATTGGAGGAAGAAACAAACACTAAAATCCTTGAGGGAGAAGGAAAGGTTGAGGCATTTGCAACAGATTTTGACAAAAGAAATCAATTCAATCAGAATAGGAATCAGTTCAACCAGATTCAGAATCAGTATAATCAGAGGCAGAATAGGCCATCTACTACTACTTGTTTCTATTGTTCTGAGAAGGGTCATGGATACAGGTACTGTCCTAAACTGAAGAAGGCTAATGAGACAGGTTTATACAGGCAAGGTTGGCAACAGAGTTAGTATCACAAAGGTTTTTCCGGAAATCCATCTCGTGGAAATGCTATTTTTTCAGCTTCTGTGACTGATGTTGATGAGTCTTTGAAGCGTGTGACGTGTCTCAAGACACCTTCAATCGGAGTTACGTGCCAAAATTTTGGTGTGAACAAGACCAGTTTTTAGATGTGTTATGGGAAATCATCGCAATAGGCAAAAAGTTACAAATGCTCTGGTAGCCTATTCCCACCGGAGCATTTGTAACATTTTGCCTATTGCGATGATTTCTTCATAACTCATCGGAAAACAGGTCTTGTTCACACCAAAATTTTGGCACGTAACTCCGATTGAAGGTGTCTTGAGACACGTCACACGATTCGGCGGACTTATTTGCTATGGCGGCTGCAATGGAGGGTCAAAAGGATGCGGGATGGATCATGGACACTGGAGCGTCTGCCCACATGTGTTGGAACAAGGCGGCTTTTACGAATCTGCAGCAAACATCTCCAAAGAGTATCTACTATGCTTGCGGCATGAGTGTTCAAACCTCAGCTCAGGGTGATGTATCATTAATGGTAGATGTGGGGGGAAAGTCGGTAGAGAGAACCCTTCACAATGTTTGTATGTTCTAGATTTCAAGAAAAACCTTTTTTCTACATCATTAGTGGAGAGCAAAGGCTTTGAAGTTGTTTTGAAAGGAGGAAGACAGGTTGTTAGCAAGAAAGGGAAAGTCGCAGTAACAGGAACTAGAGATGCTAGCAAAATGTACCGGATGGACATGGCTGAATATAAAGAAAATGATGTTCTCTACTCCAGTGTCGAATCTGATAATGAGTTGTGGCATAAGAGATTAGGACACATGAATTATGATAGTATAAAGAAAATGGAAAATTTAGGAAAAGTTGATGGAGTTTCTCTCACATCTCATCCTATAAAAACATGTGATGGTTGTTCACTCGGCAAGATCAACAAATTGCCATTTCCACAAGAAACAGACCATAGATCGGAAAATGTTCTGCAGCTCATCCATTTTGATGTTCTCGGTCCTTCACAAGTGGCTTCGGCTGGAGGGGTCCACTATATGGTCACATTCACAGATGACTACACGAGGTACACCAAAGTTAACTTCATGCAACATAAGAGTGAAGGGTTTACTCACTTCAAACACTACAAAGCGTGGGCGGAAAAGCTTCATGGAGTGCCAATATTGGCGGTAAGATCGGACAACGGGGGAGAATGCACATCGAAGGAATTCGAAGAATTTCTCCTTCAGGAAGGTATCAGTCACAATCTTACAGTTCCATATACACTGGAACAAAATGGTGTTTCTGAAAGATTAAATAGGACATTGACAGAGAGTGCTCGATCCATGCTTGCAGATAAAGGGCTAGATTTGAAATTCTGGGCTGAAGCACTTAACTGTGCTGTTTATTTAAAAAATAGAATTGCTTCTAGGTCTGTTAGCACAACACCTTATGAGCTTTGGACAAGGGAAAAACCTGATGTTAGTCACTTTAAGATCTTTGGCAACAAGTGTTTTATTTTAGATACTTATAAGGATAGATGGAAAATGGAGCCTAAAGGCTTACCTGGGATTTTTATGGGGTATGATGAAAATGCGAAAGGATATAGAGTTTTTGTAAAAGTGATTGTTTCTAGAAATATCCAAATTAAAGATGATCAGGATTCGGTTGACCTTTTTAAAGTGCCAGAACAACCGACAAAAGAAAAGTAAGAATATGTCATTTTTCACCATACGCAGCGAGTCTACTTTCCACCGGCAAGTGGGACACCTCTTCCTTCAGTTCCTCTGGTGCCTTTACAGGATGCTTCACCACAAGCTACATCGCAGGTGGAAGGAACTACTACACATTCTGTACCAGATCAAGTTACGGGTCAAACTAAACAGAAAAATCAGAGGTTGCCGACAATCTCAGACTTAGAATTTCTGGGGGGAAAGAGATCTAGCAGCCGTCTGCAAGCAAGCTCTCATTTTGTATTTTTTGCAGCTACAGAGGAGCCTCTAACGATCCAGGAGGCCTTCTCATCACCTGAGAGAAATCAGTGGATCGAGGCGGCAAACGATGAAATGAAGTCCATTATGGAGGCACAGACATGGGAGCTAGTGGATCTTACTCCGGGCAGGAAAGCCATCGGCAGCAAATGGGTATTCAAGGTGAAGCTGAACCCGGACAACACCATCGAAAGGTATAAGGCCAGACTAATGGCCAAGGGATATAATCAAAAAGAAGGTATTGAGGAAACCTTCTCCCCAGTTGTTAGATTTCCCACTGTCAGAAATCTGCTAAGTCTAGCGGCTATAGAGAATATGGAAATACATCAGATGGATGTTTAAACTGCTTTCTTGCATGGAGAGTTAGAAGAAACACTTTATATGAAACAACTTGAAATGTATGTTGAAAAGGGAAAGGAAGAATTAGTGTGTAAATTGATGAAATCTTTGTATGGGCTAAAACAAGCCCCGCGTCAGTGGAATCTGAAGTTAGATGAGTTTTTCACTGGGTTAGGTTTTAACAGAATTAGCTCAGATCATTCTGTATATGTTCTACAAGGAGAGGATGGGGTAATTTACATTGTTGTATATGTGGATGATCTATTATTAATAAGTAAGTCAATGGATGAAATAAACCGCATTAAAGCGGCTTTAAGGTCTAGGTTCGAGATGAAGGACCTTGGTGAGGCCAAATACATTTTAGGAATACAAGTAGAAAGAGACAAAAACAAGAGGCTAATTATGTTGACTCAGAAAGAAGCAATAGGTAACATGTTGGAAAGATTTTAAAATGCGAGATGTAAAAGGATCCGTAACTCCTATGGAATTCAGGCAGAAATTGGAAGGGATTGATACACATTCAGGCATAATGGTTGGTGGGAGTCTAGAGACAAGGGAGGAAGAGTTTATGGCTTCAAAGCCATAGAGACAGGTTGTCAGAAGTCTTATATATTTTATGAATTGTACGAGACCCGACATTGCAGCAGTTGTAGGAGTCTTGAGTAGAAGTCTGCAGAATCCTAAAAGGGCAGATTCGGAACCAGCGAAAAGGGTGTTGAGATATCTTGCAGGAACTCGAAATCTCAAGCTTCAACTCGGAGGAGGAGTGGTGAAAATAAAGACGTGGAGCGAGGCAAGCTATGGGGACATGCCAAGCCGGAAATCTACAACTGGTTTTGTACTTAAGATTGGAGATGGAACTTGCTACTGGAGTAGCAAATTACAAAAGGTTACAGCTCAATCCACAATGGAGTCTGAATATATGGCAGCAGCTTCGGCCCTCAAGGAGCTCCTATGGGTCAAGTCTATTTGACAGGAACTTGGGTACATGCAAACAGGTCCTCAGTCTATTTGGTGTGACAACCAGGCATCCATTGCCATTGCCTCTAACCCAAGCCATCATTTTAAAAGTAATTATATGGATGTTAGACTTCACTTTGTCAAGGAAAAAGTACTTGCAAAAGTCATTAAGCTGTGTTATTTACCTGATGAGAAGATGGTGGCTGACATGTTAACAAAAGCCCTCCCTGCTCCTAAGTTGCAGTTTTCAACAAAAGCTGTAGGACTAAGTGAGTAACTAAGTCTAAAGATTTAGGGGAGTGTTGAGATTTGAAATCTTTAGTTAATAAATAGAGTAGACTTAGAATAGTTTTTTAAAGAAGGTGTATATAAGACTTACCTTTATTAGTGTTACAGTAGGCAAAGTACAATAGAGTGTATTGTACCTCTGCAGGTTTTACAGAGTGGCGTCGACACGCGTCACGCAACAATCAATTGGAATCGCCAGATCAGACGAACGGAATCTGATCCGGATATCTCGGAAAATATATGCTACAGCTATTTCTGGATTCATACGGATATTTTGGAAGTATATAGTATGGGATGTTTTTATGATCATTAAATGGTGACGTCCGGATATTTCGGAAATAAATTGTACGGTACGCCTTACGAACATTAATTCTAAGAGACGTCGACGGACGCGATTCACCTGGGACCACAAGCATGACTCACGTGGGACCGCAAGTGACGAAGCGTGATTTACGTGGGACCATGAGTGACGAGGGGTGATTCACGTGGGACCACAAGTGACGAAGCACTCTGGTGCTTCGTACTACACTACGAAAGTCGGCTTGACTTTAGAGACTACTATGACTCAGCACCTGGAACATTTTGTACGGTTCGTCACCTGAAAATAATTGATTAACAAAGTTTTGTAGTTTAGTGTATTAAAAATTAGTGTTTCATTAATTAGGTTTTTTGGAAAATAATAATTAGGTTTGTGGAGGTACTCTAGGTCAGTAAAGTACAGGCTGGATACTTTGTCGTTAGTCAAGATAGTTCCGTAGTACGATCACCTGAATTAGTGTGACCAGTAGATACTCACTGTGAGTATATATTCTAGGACTTAGCCAATTTTGTATCATCCAGTTTTGGGAATATGATTTTCTAAGGGCAGTTTTTGGGAAACTTCCAGACATCATATCTTATGGTTGACTAAGTCATTTGGGCTGCAATTTTGGAAATTGTCAGTTTACTGTATTGCGTATCACTGTGTCCAATTTGAAACATATTGGCTCTCTGAGTCATAATTTGTGTCAGTTCAAAGTTGGCTGTTGAGTAGGTACTTTGATAGTTTCTGTTGTTTTTCATGTCTACTTCTATTACTACTGCTGGTTCTCCGCCTGCAACGGTGGTTGTACAACAACAAGTATCGAGAGCCGCGACCGTGAAGACCATGGAGAACGATACTCAAATGTGGGAGGATGTAAACATGGCTGCCAAGAACTTCATTCTGAGGCACCTCACTCAAGGTTTGGCCACTCCTCATCTTCACATTTAGAAGGCCGAGGAGTTGTGGGAGAGTTTAGTGGAGATTTATAGAGCTGGAACTATTTAGGAGCTCCTGTTGGCTGAGCAAAAGCTATGAGTTACACTTACAAAGGAGGAAAGATGTTAGATTACTGTAATGATCTTTCTTGTTTGTATATGGAAATGGAAAGTGCCGGGTGGACAGGTACAAAGAAAATGAAAGTTAACACCCTTATCATGAAATTACCAGATGAGTTCGAAAACATAGTGTATCGAGTACAGGGAATGCTTGATAGTTCATGGAAATGGAACACAGTAGTCAGGATGATACTTGTGCAAGAAAACACAATGGAGATTAGGAGAGGAGGAAAGAGCATTCAAGCTCTAGCAACAGAAGGGGACCGATGGGGGAAGGACCCGAAGAAACCTTATAGAGGGGAAAGAGATAATTCTGGGGGACAGAGGCCCCCAAAGGGTCTTTGTCATTATTGCGAAAAGCTGGGACACTTTATTGCAGATTGTGTCAAGCTGTCGGAGCTGAGGCTCCAAGAAAACCGTGGAGGGGGTTCTTCCGGAGGGAAGAAAAAGGCACTTGTGGTTACAAAAGTGTCAGGAGAAACCGAGGATGAGTCATCTGAGGAGGATGGGGTGCTTCTTCTTGACGAGAGTCTGGAGGAGCAGAAGATCCCTCGGAGGCAGAAGTGTGCCCTTGGAGCAATTCGGGAAGCTCCACAGGAAGGATGGATCATCGACTCAGGTGCATCCATGCATATGTGTCCTGATAAAGAACTCTTAACTAAGCTAAGAAAGATTCCTACTATAGCGATAGAGTATGGTGATGGGAGAGTGGTTACTACAGATCTAGTGGGATCAGTAGATCTGAAAGTCTTAGTGGAGGGTAAGACTTCTATACTTACATTCTCAGATGTACTTTACATTCCTCAGCTGAGTAAAAATCTTGTCTCTACGTCTGTGTTAGATGACAAAGAGTTTGATACCTTCACTAGAAAGGGAGTCTTTACAGCTAAGTATGGGGATGAAGTTTACTTCACAGCAGATAAGGGTAGCCAAGGAATGTTTAGGCTTAACCTGAGTAATGAAAAGAAGAATGCTTACTATGTTGGTGTTCCTAAGGTGATGATTTGGCATAAGCGGTTGGGGCATGTGCATTTTGATAGGTTAAGGGAAATGAAAAAACTTCGGGTAGTAGATGGCATTCCGATTGGGGATAATGAAATGATGGATGATTGTAGTGGTTGTGCTCAAAGTAAGGCTCACAAACTTCCCTTTCCCAAAGTCGCCACATATAGAGGAGAGAAAGTGTTAGATTTGGTCCACACAGATATTTGGGGGCCTGCAAAAGTACCTTCGGTTGGAGGAAAGAGGTTTATGATGACAATAATTGATGACTGGTCTAGATACTCTAGAGTTTACTTTCTGAAAACAAAGTCTGAAGCATCAACTTACTTCAAAGAATATAAAGCTTGGAGTGAGAAGTTGCATGAAACCCCCATTAAGAGGATAAGGAGTGATAATGGGGGGGAATATACCTCTAACGAGTTTGAGGAATATATGAGAGATGAGGGAGTGAACCACCAAAAAACTGTACCATATAACCCGAAACAAAATGGCGTAGCTGAGAGGTTAAATCGAACATTTGGAGATAGAGTACGCAGTATGTTGGCCGACAAGAAAATAGGAAAGAGATTTTGGGCAAATCGAACATTAGGAGATAGTGTACGCAGTATGTTGGCCGACAAGATAATAGGAAAGAGATTTTGGGCAGAAGCAATGAACTGTGCCAACTACATTAAGAATAGAGTCCTTACCTCAGCTATAAAGGGAGTGACACCTTATGAGTGATGGGTTGGAAGGAAACCAGATATCTCACACCTTAAAGTATTTGGTAGCCAAGTTTACAGTCTTGACACGGATAGGAAAAACTGGAAACTAGATGCTAAGGGAAAACCTGGATACATTGTGGGATATGATGAGGATGTTAAGGGATAAAGAGTCTATGACTTAGCAAATAAAGATATCATTCTGGTCAAACACTTAGTTGTCATGGATGAAGGGAAGTCATTTGACCCCTTTAAATATACAAAGAAGATAAGGATCTGATTTGAGTCCGAAAGTGATGAGAATTCGGTCGTTCTCGAAAGGGACATGAATGAAACCGTGATTACAGATTCAGGGGAGATCCAAGATACAGGAGACTCACCGGAAACCTCACATACTCCTATGGAATTCGAGGAGATAGAAGAAGCGGGACAAGAACCGGTTTCTATGGACAGGGGAGCCGATGAGACAGAGAAAAGAAATCCAAGACTTCCATCCATTCCAGCTTTGGAGTTTGAGGGAGGAAGGACGAGCAGCAAAAGGATACAGGAAAAATAAGCTGCCCATAAGGTAACTAAGCTATCTCACCCAGATGAGCCTCAGTCTTACTTAGAGGAAGTGAATAGTCCAGAGAAAGAAAGATGGATTAGAGCCATAAATGATGAGATGACTTCTATCATGGAAGCAAATACTTGGGAACTAGCGGATTGCCCTCCAGACAGAAAAACTATTGGATGTAAATGGGTATTTAAACTAAAACTAAACCCAGATAATACAATTGAGAGGTATAAGGCTCGATTGGTAGCGAAGGGGTTCACCCAAAAAGAGGGGATTGACTATGAGGAGACCTTTGCTCCAGGTGTTCAGTTCCCATCGGTAAGGATTCTCCTCAGTTTGGCCGCAGCGAAGACATGGAAATACACCAGATGGACATTAAGACTGCTTTTCTTAATGGTGAGTTAGAGGAAGAAATTTTTATGAGGCAACTCGAGGGGTTTGTGGAAGAAGGAGAAGAGAGCAAAGTCTGCGGGCTCATAAAGTCCTTATATGGACTGAAACAGGCTCCCCGACAGTGGAAAAAGAAACTAGATGAGTTTCTCACCGATCTGGGATACAACCGGATCAGCTCTGACCATTCTATCTATATGTTTGAAGATGAGAATGGTGTCATTTTTATTGCAATTTATGTGGATGATCTACTTGTGTTAAGTAAGTCTTTGGAGAATATCAATAGGCTAAAGAAAGATCTTAGGGGCAGATTTGATATGAAGGATTTAGGGGAGGCAAAATATATTTTGGGGATCCAAATGGAGAGAGATAGGGGGAAGAAGATTATCAGACTTACTCAAAAAGAAGCAATAGGTAATATGCTTGAGAAATTCCAGATGGAAAATGCTAACAGTTGTACCACTCCCATGGACTTGAAAAAAGTAAGTGATGGGAGTGTAGAAGGAGGAGTGATGATCTTAGATGATCAGATGAGTCCAGAGGAGAGAGAGTTTATGAAGTCTATCCCTTATAGACAGGTCGTAGGAAGTTTAATTTATTTTATTAACTGTACCAGGCCGGACATAGCGACAGCAGTTGGAGTACTCATTAGGAGTCTTAATGATCCTAGGAAGGAGACTGGGAGGCAGCCAAGAGAGTCATGAGATATCAGGTTGGAACCAGAGAATTATGGTTGCATTTGGGAGGGGAGCACACTGATATCACCACTTGGAGTGATGCCAGTTATGGGGATGCACCAATGAGAAGATGCACTTCTGGATATGTTTTGTATGTGGGGGAAGGTGCTTGCTGTTGGAGCAGTAAGCAACAAAAGGTGGTTGCTCAGTCTACTATGGAGGCTGGGTATATGGCGTCTTGTTTTGCTGTAAAAGAACGAATGTGGGTGAAATCATTGTTACAAGAATTAGGATTTATGAAGGAGGTGGTGCATGAAAGTTTTTGCGATAGCCAAGCTGCAATTGCAATTGCAGCAAATCCAAAACACCATTTCAAAGCAAAACATATGGACATAAGATTAAGCTTCGTGGGGGAAAAAGTAGAAAATAAAATTTTAAATCTTGTGTATAGACCTGATGAAGAAATGGTGGCTAATATGTTTACCAAACCTGTGCCCTCTCCTAAATTAAAATATTGTTGGGAAAAAATGCGGATTGAAAGAAAAATTAAAATAAGACTAGAAAATAAGGGGAGTGTTGAAATTTATAGCTTTCTAGAGTATTTTCTAGGTTTAAATATGTTTTTATAAAAGGAAAAAAAAAAGAACCGACAGCCTGCTCTCTAGCTCCCATACTTGTTGTAGTCACTGAATGTAAGAGAGAGAGGTTGATCCATGGCTGCCTTAGTTCAACAGACAGCTATTTTTAGTAGGTTACTAAAAATATACTTGACGGACCAGAGATTTGATCCCGGTACCTGCGGTTCGTCGCGTTGACCGGTAGCGGTCAGCTTTATCCTAATAGACTAGGACCAAATGCTAAGTACTATGGTATGTGATTAGTTCGAGTGGAGAAAATTCATTTAACTAGAATTGTATACGACGTACATAGATTCAGTTTTATAAAGTACGTCGTACGACGCTAATTCAAAACGGATACCACGCATTTTATTTCGACATCGGAACAAATGTCGCGCAAGTATTTATTACGGCTAAGATTGCGTTTTGCATAAAATCCAACGGCGCACATCATCGCCGAAATCTCGGAGTGGTCACTTTGGCGTTTTGTGACGTGGCATGACCTGGAGCCACGTGGAGAGATGACATTCGGTCATAGGAATTCCGAGGAACGTACGGACGAGTGAAAAGCGGACACGCGTCCACTTAATAGCCTTATCGTACATAGGTCGTACAAAAGGTACATCGGCAGTAGTACTTTTGTGTACGATACAATAATCTGATTGGTCCGTACTTCAGTAGATAGGAGTTATTAGAGAGAATCAGGACTTAGAAAATTTTGGTAGGTAGTCACCTCTCCCTTTATGAGTTTGTACAAATTGGCATTTTTACTGCCTCATAACTTATCGGCTGGTTGGCCGTTTTTAGTGATTCTTTTTGCTACAACTCAAGGGAGTCCAGGCTGCACAAGGGTGCAGTCAAATTGTCAGTTTGCTTTCTTGGGCAGAAGTGGACGTGGCTTAAAGTGGGTTAGTTAAATACTATCTAGAGGCTTCCTGTATTTTGTAGTCCAATGGAGGACACAGAATTGCACTATCCATCATTTGGGTGATCCTTGACTCTTTGTTGTTGAAAATGAGAAGAGTACAGTCAGTTCTGAGTCGCGAAAATTGAGGGGTGAAGGAGGATCTTACCTGTTTTTTGTACCATCGGGAGAGGTTTCGCCTGTTCTCTTTGTCATATTTAATTTCTCGGGTATGTTGAGCTTATTTTGCAATTATTCTAAATTCTATCTTTTATTCTTTTTTCTAGGGCAAGGTGATATTGTTAAACCTGAAACGACCAATTCTATTTATATCTTTTTTTTCTGCGTAGGAGTTTATTTGTGTCTCCTTTGGTAGTCTTTTTTGGTTTTGAAGTTGTTTGTGCGGAGTAGGCTGCTAAAACCCTTTGATCAAAACAGTGGGTTTTGAGTGAGCATTTGTTAAGACTTCCAATGGTTAAGCATAGTACTGAAAAAGCCACCTCTCTCCTCGGAATTGAGGGGATAAGAGCTTTCTTTTTTGGTACATTACTTTTTTGAGAGAAGTTAGAGCTCTCTTTTCACTCAGGTCCCCTTCCTGGTATCCATCACTAAATAAAAGGGGGAGAGGTCTAAGAGAAGGGAACTCTACCTATCAGATCCAGAGAGCAAGGTAGGCCGGAGAATTTCGTACAAGAGGAAGGGTCTCAGATATCCGAGGACTCCTTCCCACAGGCATCTATATTTGATTTTCCGGCTAAGGAACCACCTGAGCACCAGCTCCTCCACCTCCTCTTAGCTTGACTCCCGAGCAGTTCCCATCTTTGGCCGAAGCTGCTCGCGCCTAGGCCGAGGAGAGGAAGAATTCGTCTCCTACTGCTAGCACCAAAGGGTTGGCTCAAAAAGAACCATTCTCAAGTCACTTCTGCAATTCTGTGTCCCCCATTGGATTACACAATTTACGAAGCCTCTAGATAGTTTTTGACTAACCCTTCTTCAGTTAGGATCAAAAATACTTAAGTAGGCAAACAAGAAATCTGACCGCACCCCTATGCAGTCTGGACTCCCCTAAGTCCGCAGCAAAAGAAATCACTGAAACGCCCAACCAGGCGATTAATTATCAAGTGGCAAAGATGTCAAAATATATACAAGCTCATTGGGAGAGAGGCGGCTACCTCCTCAATCTTTGAAGTCATATACCCCTCTCACAACCCCTATCTATTGATGTACAAACCAATCAAAGAATTCTAAAGTACAGAAAGGTACTGTGGTTGGTGTACTTTTAGTACGGTCTGGGTACGACTCAGCCATTGAGTGGACGCTTGCCTCCTCCAGACTTGCCCTTATGCTCTCCATGCTTCCCGCTTCCCAATGTTATCTTGCCACGTGGCGCCAGGTCATGTTACGACCACAAACCGCCAAAGCAACCATTTAGGTATCTCGGCGATGTTGCGTGCCATTGGATCCAAACCGGCTTTAAATGCTAATCGTTTAAAATCAATGTTAGGTCAATTTATTTCATGCGGTTTCACGTTCGCATTATATTCCAATTTGTTTCTATGTTACTTATTCGTAATTGCGTTAATCGGATTAGTGAACCCTGACATAGATAAATACTCATTATATCCCATGTAGTCTAACAGACATCAACGACCAACTGGCTAAGGCTGAGCGCTACGCCTCGCACTGTCCGTCGAAGGTTCGAGTCCTGCAAGACTCAACCTTTTTGTTAGAAGTGACTTATGTCATTTCTTCTGACCTGCCTAAGGAGCCAAGGCAACCATGGCTCCACCACCCTCTCTTTCCTTCAATGACTATAACAAGTAAGGGGGATAGAAAGAAGAGGTGGAGGCAGACTGCTTGCTCTTTTCTTTACTAATTTCACTAAGCTATCTGAACCTTGATAATACTTCATAAATCTTATAATTCAAACACTCCCCTTATTTTTTACTCTAATTTAAACTTTTCTTTTAGACCACAGTTCTCTCTACAATATTTCAATTTAGGTGATGCCAGAGGTTTGGTCATCATATCAGCCATCATTTCTCCATCCGACTTTAACAGAAGATTAACAATTTTGTTTTCAACTTTTTCCCTCACGAAACTCAGCCTTTGTCCATGTGTTTAGATTTTAATTGATATTTTGGATTGGCTCCAATTGCAACTGCAGCATGATTATCATAGAAGACTTCCTGCACCCCTTTCTTCATATACCCCAGTTCTTGCAGAATAGACTTTACCCACATCAATTCTTTCATAGCAAAACAAGAGGCAATGTACTCAGACTCCATAGTGGACTTAGCAACAACCTTTTGTTGCTTGTTTCTCCCACAAAAAGCACCTTCCCCCACATTCAACACATACCCAGAAGCGCATCTTCTCATAGATGCACCTCCATATCTGGCATCACTCCAAGTGGTGATGTCAGTGTGCTCCCCTCCCATATGCAACCATATTTTCCTTGTTCACACCAAATATCTCATGACTCTCTTTCATGCCTCCCACTCTCTCTTTCTAGGATCATTAAGACTCCTACTAACAACTACAACTGCTGCCGCTTTGGTCGGGATAGTACAATTCATAAAGTACATTAAACTTCCTACAACTAGGTTGTAAGGAATAGACTTCATTACCTATCTTTCTTCGGGACTCATCTGATCATCTAAGATTATCACTCTTTCCCCTACACTCCCTTCACTTATTTTCTTCAAGTCCATGGGAGTGGTACAATTGTTTGCCTTTTCCATTTGGAATTTCGCGCGTATATTCCCTATGGCTTCTTTTTTAGTAAATATGATAATCCTTCTTCCTCTATCCCTTTCTATACGTGTCCCCTAGATATATCTTGCCTCTCCTAGATCTTTTATATCAAACCTGCTTCTAAGATCTTTCTTCAACTTGTTGATCTTCTCCATAGATTTACTTAACACCAGCAAATCATCCACACAAATTGTAATGAAAATAACACCATTCTTATCCTCAAACATATAAATGGAATGGTCAGAGCTGATCCAGATATATCCTATGCTAGTGAGAAACTCATCTAGCTTTTTATTCGATTGTTGGGAGCCTGTTTAGGTCCATATAAGGACTTTATAAGTCTAAGTACTTTGCTCTCCTCACCTTCCTCTACAACCCTTTCTGGTTGCGACATAAAGTTTTCTTCCTCCAGTTCACCATTGAGAAAGGCGGTCATAATATCCATCTGTTGTATTTCTATGTCTTTCGCTGCCATTAGACTAATGAGAATCGTTACTTATGGGAACCGTACCAGAAGAGCAAAGGTCTCTTCATAATCCATCTCTTCTTTTTGAGTGAACCCCTTTGCTACCAACCGAGCCTTATATCTTTCAATGGTATTATCTGGGTTCAGTTTTAGTTTAAAGACCCATTTGCATCCGATCGGTTTTCTGTTTGGACGGGAGTCCACTAGTTCCCAAGTATTTGCTTCCATGATGGAAGCCATCTCACCATTTATGGCTCTAACCCATCTACCCTTCTCCGGACTGTCCATTGCCTGTGAGTATGCCTCAGGCTCATCAGGGTGAGAGAGCTTAGTTACCTTGTGAGCGGCTTGTCTTTCCTGCAGCCTTTTGGTGCTCTTTCGTCCTTCTTCAAAGTTCGAGGCTAAGATGGAAAGAAGTCTCGGGTTTCTCCTTACTATCTCATCAGCTCCCCTATCCATGGAAGTCAGCTCCATCTTTTCTTCTTCTCTCTCCTCAAAGTGTGTAGGGATATGGGCAGATTCCGGATTATTTCCCTCATCGTGGATCTCCCCTAAATCTGCAAACATTTTTTCACTCATGTCTCTTATGGGAAGATCTGAGTTCTCCTCACCCTAAAACTCAAAGCTAAATTTTATTTTCTTAGTGTATTTGAAGGGGTCAAATGACTTCCCTTCATCCATGACAACTAGATGTTTAATTAGAATGATGTCTTGTTTAGCTAAGTCATAGACTGTATATCCTTTAACATCCTTATCATATCCCACAAAATATCCCGGTTTCCCTTTAGCATCAAGTATCCATTTTTTCTATATGTGTCAAGACTATAAACTTGACTACCGAATACATTCAGGTGCAAAATATTTGGTTTATTTCCAACCCATCTCTCATAAGGTGTCGTTCCTTCCACACCTAAGGTAAGGACTCTATTCTTGATGTAGTTAGCACAGTTCATGGCTTGAGCCCAAAACCTTTTTCCTATTCTTTTGTCGGCCAGCAAACTACATACGCTATCTCCTAGGGTCTGGTTCAACCTCTCACCTACCCCGTTTTGCTCTGGATTATAAGGTACAGCTTTTTGATGCTGAACTGCCTCATCCCTCAAATATTCCTCAAACTAGTTAGAGGTATATTCTCACCCATTGTCACTTTTTAATCTCTTAATGGGGGTTCCGTGCAACTTCTCATTCCAGGCTTTAAATTCTTTGAAGTAATTTGGTGCCTTAGACTTTTTTTTAGGAAGTAAACTCTAGAGTATTTGGACCACTCATCAATAATTTTCATCATGAACCTCTTACCTCCTACCGAAGGTACTTTTGATGGTCCCTAGATATCTATGGGGCCGTGTTGGGAAAAGGAAGTCTGTGAGTCTTACCTTGGGCACAGCCACTAAAATCATCCTCCATTTCATTATCCCCAAACTGAATGCCTTTCACTACACTAAGCTTCTACATTTCCCTCGGCCTATCAAAGGTCACATGTCCCGACCGCTTATGCCAAATCATCAAGTTTGGGACACCAACATATTAAGCATTCTTCTTTTCCTTACTCAGGTTAAGCCTAAACATTCTTAAGCTACCTTTATCTGTTGTGAAGTAGACTTCATCCCCATACTTAGCTGTAAAGACTCCCTTTCTAGTGAAGGTATCAAACTCCTTATCATCTTATACAGAAGCAGAGACAAGATTTTTGCTGAGCTGAGGGATTTAAATTACATCTGAGAAAGTGAGTATGGAAGTCATACATTTCACTAAGTCTTTTAGATCTACTTATCTAACTAGATCTGTGGTATCTACTCTCCCATCCCCGTACTCTATCTCTATGGTGGGGACCTTTCTTAGCTTGGTAAAGAGGTGTCTGTCACAACACATATGCATGGATGCATCTGAATCGATGATCCATCCTTCCTGTGGAGGGTCGTGAATGGATCCGAGAGCACACTTTTGCTTTCGAGGAATTTCCTTCTCCTCCAAATTCTTGTCAAGAAGAAACTCTTCATCCTCCTCCTCAGAGAACTCATCCTCTTCGATCTCCCCTTTCACTTGTGTGACCACAAGTGCCTTCTTCTTTCCCCTAGAAGAACCTCCTCCTTTCCCCCAGAAGAACCTCCTCCACGGTTTTCTTGGAGCCTTAACTTTGAAAGTGTGGTATAATCAGCTATGAAGTGTCCTTGCTTTTTGTAAAAATGACAAGGGCCCTTTGGTGGTCATGGTCCTCTAGTCTGATTTTCCTCTCCCTTCAAGTTGCCGTAGGGCTTCCTCGAATCATTTCCCCACTGGTTTGTCTGAGAGCTAGAGCTTGAACGCTCTTTCCTCCTCTCTAAATCTTGTTAGTGTTCTCCTACACAAGTATCATCCAGACCATTGTGTTCCACTTCCACAAACTCTCATCTTTTTCCTAAACTCAGTAAAAATGTTCTCAAACTCAATCAGCAACTCGATGATGAGGGTGTTGACTTTCATCTTTATTGTACGCGTCCAAACGACACTCTCCATCTCCATATACAAACAAGAGAGGTCATTACATTAGTCTAGCATTTTCCCCCCTTTGTAAGTATACTCCCCTAACCTTTGCTTGGCCAACTGAAGCTCTTGAATGGTACCGCCTCTATAGATCTCCACTAAGGTCTCCCAAAACTCCTCTGCCTTAAAGATGTGGAGATGGGAGGTTGCCAAAGCTTGAGTAAGATGCCTCAGATAAAGTGCCTGGCAGCCATGTTTGTGTAATTCCACATTTGAATATTGTCTTCTTCGGTCTTCACGGCCGCCGCTTTGGGTACCGTGGCGATAAGAGTAAGAGATGTCTCCTTCCCTTTCCCTATTTTGGACACACTGCTATCCTCACTTTCTGCCTCCTCTATTGCAGCAGATACTGCTGCAGCAAACCTCACTCAACTAAACCCTGGTGGAATTCCCTGAGATGGACGATTCTCTTGTCCACAAACAATACCCCAGTATCGTTTTTAACACAAAGCACTTGCCATCATGGTTTCCCAATAAAAGGACTCAGATCTGTTGAAGATGGGCACCCCAGAGGGTGGGCGCATAATTTGCAATTCTGTGTCCCCCATTAGACTACAGATTTCGAAAGCCTCTATATAGTTTTTTACTAACTTTTCTTCAGCTAGGATCACAGATACCCGTGTAGACAAATAACCAATCTTATTAAAACCCTGTGCAGTGTTGACTCCCCTGAGTCCGCAACAAAAGAAATCACTGAAAACGCCCAACCATGCGATTAGTTATCAAGTGGCAAAGATGCCAAAATATATACAAGCTCATTGGGAGAGAGGCGGCTACCTCCTAAATCTCCCAAGTCCTAAATCCCTCTCACAACCCCTATCTACTGATGTACGAACAAATCAGAGAACCATAAAGTACTGAGAGGTACTGTGGTCGGTGTACTTTCTGTACGGTTTGTGTACCACTCGGCCATTGAGTGGACGTAAGTCTCCTCTAGACTTGCCCTCATGCTCTCCGAGATTCCCGCTACCCAATGTTATCTTTCCACGTGGTGCCAGGTCATATCACGCCCGAAAAACGCCATATCGACCATTCGAGATCTCGGCGATGATGCGTGCTGTTTGATCCAAACCGGCTTTGAATTCAAGCGGTTGAAAATCAATGTGTGGTAAAAAAAATTCGTGCGATTTCAAGATTGCACTATATTTCATTTTGTTTCTATGCTACTTATCCGTAATTCTGTTAATCGACTTAGTGAACTCCGACATGTTTAAATACTCATCATTCCCGTATACTTTAACGAACTTCAACGACAGATCGGCTAAGGCTGACGGCTATGTCTCGCTTTGCCAGTCGTAGGTTTGAGTCCTGCTGGACTCAACCATTTTGTTAGAAGTGACTTATGTCACTTCTTCTATCCTGCCTAAGTAGCCAAGGCAGCCATGGCTCCACCACCCTATCTTTCTTTCAATGGCTACAACAAGTGTTAGGGATATAGGGAAGAGGTGGAGGCAGACTGCCTATGCTTTTCTTTTCTATTTTTAGTATGTAATTTAGACCTAGAAAATACTATATATCTCAAATAATTCAAATCTAGGTTTGAGATGAATGTCCTCGAGGAGGCCAAGTATATCTTATGTATATAGGCAAAAAGAGACAAAAACAAAAGGGTGATTATGTTGACTCAAAAAGAAGCAATAGATAACATATTGGAAAGATCTGAAATGAAAGATGTGAAAGGATTTGTAACTCCCATGGAATTCATGCAGAAATTGGAAGGAATAGATCAGACTGAGGCTTAATAGTTTGTGAGAGTCTAGAGACAGGCGATGAAGAGTTTATGGCTTTAAAGCCATATAGATAGGTAGTTGGAAGTCTTATATATTTTATTAACAGTACGAGACCAGTTAGTGCAGCAGCTGTGGGAGTCTTGAGTAGAAGTCTACAAAATCCTAAAAAGGCATATTAATAAGCAGGAAAAAGGGTTTTGAGATATCTTGCAAGTACTCGAAATCTTTAGGGTTTGGTGGAGTGCGGTTTTTTGCAGCAATATCTTCTTCAACGAAGGAGGCAGATTGCGAGGAAAGTAGTGTGTTCAAAAAAGGCAAAGGGAAGGAGACACCTCTTACTCCTATCGCCAGGAAACCCAGAGCAGCGGCCGCGAAGACCGAAACAAACGACATTCAAATGTGGGAATACACAAACATGGCTGCCAAGCACTTCATTCTGAGGCATCTTACTCAAGCTTTCGCAACCTCCCATCTCCACATTTTCAAGGCCGAGGAGCTGTGAGAGACCTTAGTGAAGATCTATAGAGCCAGTACTATTCAAGATATCTTGTTGGCCGAGCAGCGGTTAGGGGAGTAAACTTACAAAGGGGGGAAAATGCTAGACTATTTTAATGACCTCTCTTGTTTGTATATGGAGATGGAGAGTGCCAGGTGGACTGGTAGAATGAAGATGAAATTTAACACCCTCAACATGAAGCTGTCTAATGAGATTGAGAACATAGTGTACCGAGAGCAATAAATGGATGAAAGTTTGTGGAAGTGGAACACAGTTGTCTGGAAGATACTTGTTCAAGAGAACACTATCGAGATTCAAAGAGGAGGAAAGAGTGTTCAAGCTCTAGCAGCTGGAACGGACCGGTGGGGGAAGGATTCGAGGAAGCCATACGGCACTTTCAAGGGAGAGAAATATCAAAGTGGAGAAGCAAGGCCTCCAAAGGGCCCTTGTCATTTTTACAAAAAGCAAGGACACTTCATAGCTGATTATACCAAACTTTCAAAGTTAAGGCTCCAAGAAAACCGTGGAGGAGGTTCTTCTGGGGGAAAGAAGAAGGCATTTGTGGTCACACAAGTGAAAGGGGAGATCGAAGAGGATGAGTTCTCTGAGGAGGAGGATGAAGAGTTTCTTCTTGACAAGAATTTGGAGGAGAAGGAAATTCCTCGAAAGCAAAAGTGTGCTCTCGGATCCATTCACGACCCTCCACAGGAAGGATGGATCATCGATTCAGATGCATCCATGCATATGTGTTGTTACAGACACCTCTTTACCAAGCTAAGAAAGGTCCCCACCATAGAGAAAGAGTACGGGGATGGGAGAGTAGATACCACAGATCTAGTTAGATAAGTAGATCTAAAAGACTTAGTGAAATGTATGACTTCCATACTCACTTTCTCAGATGTAATTTAAATCCCTCAGCTCAGCAAAAATCTTGTCTCTGCTTCTGTATAAGATGATAAGGAGTTTGATACCTTCACTAGAAAGGGAGTCTTTACAGCTAAGTATGGGGATGAAGTCTACTTCACAACAGATAAAGGTAGCTTAAGAATGTTTAGGCTTAACCTGAGTAAGGAAAAGAAGAATGCTTAATATGTTGGTGTCCCAAACTTGATGATTTGGCATAAGCGGTCGGGACATGTGACCTTTGATAGGCCGAGGGAAATGAAGAAGCTTAGTGTAGTAAAAGGCATTCAGTTTGGGGATAATGAAATGGAGGATGATTTTAGTGGCTGTGCCCAAGGTAAGACTCACAGACTTCCTTTTCCCAACACGGCCCCATAGATATCTAGGGACCATCAAAAGTACCTTCGGTAGGAGGTAAGAGGTTCATGATGAAAATTATTGATGAGTGGTCCAAATACTCTAGAGTTTACTTCCTAAAAAAAAGTCTAAGGCACCAAATTACTTCAAAGAATTTAAAGCCTGGAATGAGAAGTTGCACGGAACCCCCATTAAGAGATTAAAAAGTGACAATGGGTGAGAATATACCTCTAACTAGTTTGAGGAATATTTGAGGGATGAGGCAGTTCAGCATCAAAAAGCTGTACCTTATAATCCAGAGCAAAACGGGGTAGGTGAGAGGTTGAACCAGACCCTAGGAGATAGCGTATGTAGTTTGCTGGCCGACAAAAGAATAGGAAAAAGGTTTTGGGCTCAAGCCATGAACTGTGCTAACTACATCAAGAATAGAGTCCTTACCTTAGGTGTGGAAGGAACGACACCTTATGAGAGATGGGTTGGAAATAAACCAAATATTTTGCACCTGAATGTATTCGGTAGTCAAGTTTATAGTCTTGACACATATAGAAAAAATGGATACTTGATGCTAAAGGGAAACCGGGATATTTTGTGGGATATGATAAGGATGTTAAAGGATATACAGTCTATGACTTAGCTAAACAAGACATCATTCTAATTAAACATCTAGTTGTCATGGATGAAGGGAAGTCATTTGACCCCTTCAAATACACTAAGAAAATAAAATTTAGCTTTGAGTTTTAGGGTGAGGAGAACTCAGATCTTCCCATAAGAGACATGAGTGAAAAAATGTTTGCAGATTTAGGGGAGATCCACGATGAGGGAAATAATCCGGAATCTGCCCATATCCCTACACACTTTGAGGAGAGAGAAGAAGAAAAGATGGAGCTGACTTCCATGGATAGGGGAGCTGATGAGATAGTAAGGAGAAACCCGAGACTTCTTTCCATCTTAGCCTCGAACTTTGAAGAAGGACGAAAGAGCACCAAAAGGCTGCAGGAAAGACAAGCCGCTCACAAGGTAACTAAGCTCTCTCACCCTGATGAGCCTGAGGCATACTCACAGGCAATGGACAGTCCGGAGAAGGGTAGATGGGTTAGAGCCATAAATGGTGAGATGGCTTCCATCATGGAAGCAAATACTTGGGAACTAGTGGACTCCCGTCCAAACAGAAAACCGATCGGATGCAAATGGGTCTTTAAACTAAAACTGAACCCAGATAATACCATTGAAAGATATAAGGCTCGGTTGGTAGCAAAGGGGTTCACTCAAAAAGAAGAGATGGATTATGAAGAGACCTTTGCTCTTCTGGTACGGTTCCCATAAGTAACGATTCTCATTAGTCTAATGGCAGCGAAAGACATAGAAATACAACAGATGGATATTATGACCGCCTTTCTCAATGGTGAACTGGAGGAAGAAAACTTTATGTCGCAACCAGAAAGGGTTGTAGAGGAAGGTGAGGAGAGCAAAGTACTTAGACTTATAAAGTCCTTATATGGACCTAAACAGGCTCCCAACAATCGAATAAAAAGCTAGATGAGTTTCTCACTAGCCTAGGATATATCTGGATCAGCTCTGACCATTCCATTTATATGTTTGAGGATAAGAATGGTGTTATTTTCATTACAATTTGTGTGGATGATTTGCTGGTGTTAAGTAAATCTATGGAGAAGATCAACAAGTTGAAGAAAGATCTTAGAAGCAGGTTTGATATAAAAGATCTAGGAGAGGCAAGATATATCTAGGGGACACGTATAGAAAGGGATAGAGGAAGAAGGATTATCATATTTACTAAAAAAGAAGCCATAGGGAATATACGCGCGAAATTCCAAATGGAAAAGGCAAACAATTGTACCACTCCCATGGACTTGAAGAAAATAAGTGAAGGGAGTGTAGGGGAAAGAGTGCAGACACCTTTTTACCAAGCTAAGAAAGATTCCCACTGTAGAGATAGAGTACCGGGATGGGAGAGTAGTTACCACAGATTTAGGTAGATCAGTAGATCTAAAAGATTTAGTGAAAGGTAAGACTTCCACACTCACTTTCTTAGATGTAATTTAAATCCCTCATCTCAGCAAAAATCTTGTCTCTGCTTTTGTATTAGATGATAAGGAGTTTGATACCTTCACTAGAAAGGGAGTCTTTACAGCTAAGTATGGGGATGAAGTCTACTTCACAACAGAAAAAGGTAGCCTAAGAATGTTTAGGCTTAACCTGAGTAAGGAAAAGAAGAATGCTTAATATGTTGGTGTCCCAAACTTGATGATTTGGCATAAGCGGTTGGGACATGTGACCTTTGATAGGCTGAGGGAAATGAAGAAGCTTGGTGTAGCAGAAGGCATTCAGTTTGGGGATAATGAAATGGTGGATGATTTTAGTGATTGTGCCCAAGATAAGGCTGACTGACTTCCATTTCCCAAAATTGTCACATATGAAGATGAGAAAGTACTAGATCTGGTCCACACAGATATCAGGGGACCAACAAAAGTACCTTCGATAGGAGGTAAGATGTTCATGATGAATATTACTGATGAGTGGTCTAGATACATTAGAGTCTACTTTCTAAAAACAAAGTTTGAAATGCTAACTTACTTCAAAGAATATAAAGCTTCGAGTGAGGTATTGTTTGCAACCCCCATTAATAGAAAAAAAAGTGACAATGGGGGAGATTATATCTCTAACCAGTTTGAGGAATACCTGAAGTATGAGGGAGTTTAGCATAAGAAAATTGTACCTTATTATCCAAAACAAAATGGGGAGGCTGAGAGGTTTAACCAGACTCTAAAAGATAGCGTATGTAGTTTGCTGGCTGACAATAGGATTGGAAAATGGTTTTGGGTTGAGGCCATGAATTATGCAAACTACATCAAAAATAGAGTCCTTACCTCAGCTGTGAAAGGAATGACACCTTATGAGAGATTTTTTGGAAAAAAGCCAAATATTTCTCACCTGAAAGTATTCGATAGTCAAGTTTACATTCTTTACACAGATAGGAAGAATTGGAAATTAGATGCTAAAAGGAAACCGGGATATTTTGTGGGATATGATGAGGATGTCAAGGGAAGAGTCTATGACTTAGCTAAACAAGATATCATTGTGGTAAAGCATCTAGTTGTCATGGATGAAAGGAAGTCATTTGACCCTTTCAAGTACACTAAAAAGATAATAATCAGCTTTGAGTCAAAGGGTGAGCAAGGCTCCGATCGTCCCAAATGAGACATGAGTAAAAAAGTGATTGTAGATTTGGGGGAGATCCACGATGAAGGAGATAAACCGGAATCTACCTATATCCCTAAACACTTCGAGGAAACAGAAGAGGAGGAGATGGACCACTTCCATGGTTAGGGAAGCCGATGAGGCAGTAAGGAGGAACTCGAGACTTCCCTTCGTCCCAGCTTCGGACTTTGAAGGAGGACGAAGGAGCACCAAAAGGTTGCAGGAAAGACAAGCCGCTCAAAAGGTAACTAAGCTCTCTCACCCTGATAAGCCTCAGTCATACTTAGAGGCAATGGACAATCCAGAGAAGGATAGATGGGTTAGAGCCATAAATGATGAGATGGCATCCATCATGGAAGCAAATACTTGGGATCAAATAGACTGTCCTCTGAACAAAAACCGATCGGATGCAAATTGGTGTTTAAACTAAAAATGAACCCATATAATACTATTGAAAAATATAAGTCTCGGTTGGTAACAAAGGGGTTCACTCAAAAAAAAGAGATGGATTACGAAGAGACCTTTGCTCTTCTGGTACGGTTCCCATAAGTAACGATTCTCCTTAGTCTAATGGCAGCGGAAGACATAGAAATACAACAGATGGATATTAAGACCGCCTTCCTTAATGGTGAACTAGAGGAAGGTATCTTTATGCGGCAACCGAAAGGGATTGTAGAGGAAGATGAGGAGAGCAAAGTTTGCTGACTTATAAAGTCCTTATATGGACTAAAACGTGCTCCCAGACAATGGAATAAGAAACTAGACTAGTTTCTCACCAGCCTAAGATATATCTAGATCAGTTTATATCATTCTCTTTATATGTTTGAGGATATAGAATGGTATTATTTTTATTGCAATTTATGTGGATGATTTGCTGGTGTTAAGTAAATCTATGGAAAAAATCAATAAGTTAAAGAAAGATCTTAGAAGCAGGTTTGATATGAAAGATCAATGAGAGGTAAGATATATCTTGGGTATACAAATGGAAATAGATAAAGTAAAATAAATTATCAGACTTACTCCGAAAGAAGCTAAATGGAATATGCTCCAAAAATTCCAAATGGAAATACAAACAGTTGTATGACTCCCATGGACTTAAAGAAAAAAAGTGATGGGAGTGTAGGAGAAGGAGTGATAATCTTAGATGATCAGATGAGTCCCGAAGAAAGACAGTTTATGAATTCCATTCCTTACAAGCACGTTGTGGGAAGTCTAATCTACTTTATGAATTTTACTAGGCCATTCATAGTGGCAGCAGTCGGGGTTCTCAGTAGGAGTCTTAATGATCCTATAACGAGGGACTGGGAGGCAACAAAGAGAGTCATGAGATATCTCGTGTGTCCAAGGGAATTATGGTTGTATTTGGGAGGGGAGCACACTGACATCGCCACTTGGAGTGATGCCAGATATGGAGATGCACCTATGAGAAGATGCACTTTTGGGTATGTGTTGTATGTGGGGGAAGGTGCTTGCTGTTGGTGTAGCAAGCAACAAAAGGTGGTTGCTCAATCCACTATGGAGGCTATGAAAATGGTCTCTTGTGCTGTTGTGAAAGAATTGATGTGGGTAAAGTCTTTGCTACAAGAACTGGGGTACATGAAGAAAGGGATGCATGAAGTTTTCTGTGATAATCAAGCAACAATTGCAATTGTAGCTAATGGAAAACATCATTTCAAAGCTAAACACATGGACATAAGGCTGAGTTTTGTGAGGGAAATAGTTGAAAACAAAATTGTGAATCTTGTGTATAAACTAGATGGGGAATTGATTGCAGATATGATGACCAAACGTGTGCCCTCACCTAAATTGAAATATTGTAGAGAGAAGTGTGGACTAAAAGAAAAGTTTAAGTTAGACTAAAAAATAAGGGGAGTGTTGAATTATTAGATTTATAAAGTATTTTCTAGGTCTGAATTGCTTAGTAAAAATAGAAAAAAAAACGTAGGCAGTCTGCCTCCACCTTTCTCCTTTATCCCCCATTCTTGTTGTCATCATTGAAGGAAAAAGAGGGTGGTGAAGCCATGGCTGCCTTGGCTCCTAAGGCAGGTCAGAAGAATTGACATAAGTCACTTCTAACAAAAAGGTTGAGTCCAACAAGACTCAAACCTCCAACCACAAAGCGAGGCATAGCCGTCAACCTTAGTCGGTCTGTCGTTGAAATCTGTTAAAGTATACAGGGTATGATGAGTATTTAAACATGTTACAGTTCACTAATCCGATTAATGGAATTACAGATAAGTAACAAAGAAACAAAATGAAATATAGTGTGAACTTGAAACCGCACGAAACAAATTTACCAGACATTGATTTTCAACAGCTAGCATTCAAAGTCAGTTTCGATCCGACGGCACGCGTCATCGTCGAGATCGTGGAATAGTTTCTTTGGAATTTTTCGGGCGTGACATGACTTGGCACCACGTGGCAAGATAACATTGGGTAGCGCGAATCTTGGAGAGCATGAGGGCGAGTCCAGAGGAGACATGCATCCACTCAATGGTCGAGTCTACACAAACCGTACAGAAAGTACACCGACCACAATACCTTACTGTACTTTACAGTCCTCTAATTGGTTTATAGATCAGTAGATAGGGGTTGTGAGAAGGATTTAGGACTTAGGAGATTTAGGAGGTAGCCGCCTCTTTCCCAATGAGCTTGTATATATTTTGGCATCTTTGCCACTTGATAACTAATCGCATGGTTGGGCGTTTTCATTGATTCCTTTTATAGGGACTCACGGGAGTTTAAACTACACAGGGGTGTAGTAAGATTGTTTGTTTGCCTACTTGGGTATCTGTGATCCTAGCTGAAGAAGGGTTAGTCAAAAACCATCTAGAGGCTTTCGAAATCTGTAGTCCAATGGGGGACACAGAATTGCAAAAGTCGCTTTAATGCGGTTTATTTCATCCATTGACTTACTTATTAATAATAGATAATCCACATATACAGCAATGTAAATTATCCCATCCTCCCTTTGTACAACATATACAGAATGATCTGAGCTAATTCTCTTAAAACCTAGCCCAGTCAAAAACCCATTTAACTTCAAATTCCATTGTCTAGGGGCTTGTTTCAGCCCATACAAAGATTTCATTAGTTTACATACCAATTCCTCCTTTCCTTATTCAACATACATATCAGGCTATTTCATGTAGATAGTCTCTCGTAATTCTCTATGCAAGAAAGCAGTTTTAACGTACATTTGATGTATTTTTGTATTCTCTATAGTCGCTTCACTTAGCAAAATTCTAACAGTAGTAAATCCAACAACTGGAGAGAAGGTTTCTTCAAAATCAATACCCTCTTTTTGATTATACCCCTTGGCCACTAGTTTGGCTTTATACATTTCAATGGTGTTGTCCGGGTTCAACTTCACTTGAATACCCATTTGCTGGCGATGGCTTTTCTGCCCGGAGGAAGATCCACAAGCTCCCATGCATGAGCCTCTGTAATAAATTTTATTTCATCGTTTGCCGCATGGATCCAGTGATTTCTCTTAGGTGATAAAAAGGCATCCATAATTGTTAGAGGCTCCTATGTAGCTGCATAAAAAGCAAAGTGAGAGCTTGTTTGCAGACGGCTGTTAGATCTTTTTCCCCTCGGAAATTCTAAGGCTAAAATCGTCAGCAACCTTGGATTTGACTACCTTGGCTGCTCCGTGACCTGTGGTGGTTGTGACGGTGTAACCATTTGTTCCTCCTAAGTTGGAATTTGTTGTGACGCATCTAGTTAATTCACCAAAGGCGAAGAAGAGCGTCCAGTTGGCATGGGGAAAGTAAACTCGTTGCGTATAGTGAAAAATGCATATTTATGTTTTGCCTTTGCTTGTTGGTCTGGCAATTTAAATGATTCAACCAAATCCATCTCATTCTTAATCTGGATATTCTTAGAGATAATCACTTTTTGTTTCTCAAATACAAAATTTCTATAACCCTTTGCAATATCATCATACACCATGAAAATGCTTAGGAAGCCCTAAGCAACCATTTTCCACCTATCTTGTGAAGTATCCAGAATAAAACACTTGCTGCCAAAGATCTTAAAGTAACTAACATCAGGTTTCTCCCCTGTCCAAGACTGATAAGGTGTAGTGCTAATAGTTCTAGAAGCAATTCTGT
Organism: Zygnema cylindricum; assembly: GCA_037447655.1. Taxonomy (NCBI): domain Eukaryota; kingdom Viridiplantae; phylum Streptophyta; class Zygnematophyceae; order Zygnematales; family Zygnemataceae; genus Zygnema; species Zygnema cylindricum. The sequence continues at coordinate 15,678 of JBBHKE010001044.1, read as the reverse complement.
TCTTAATATAAACAGTACAGTTAAGTGCTTCAACCCAAAATTCAAATCTAGCCCTTTGTCTGCAATATTGACCGAGCACTCTCTGTCACTGTCCGGTCTAATCTTTCAAAAACACCATTCTGTTCTAGTGTATAGGGAACTGTAAGATTATGACAGATACCTTCCTGAAGGAGAAGCTCTTTGAATTCCTTTAATGTGTATTCTCCCACATTGTCTGATATCAGCGCCAAGATTGAAACTCCATGAAGCTTTTCGCCCACGCTTTGTAGTGTTTGAAGTGAGGAAACACTTCACTTTTATGTTGCATGAAGTAAACTTTGGTGTACCTCGCGTAGTCATCTATGAATGTAACCATATAGTGGACCCTTCCAGCTCAAGGCACTTGTGAAGGACGCAGAATATCAAAATGTATTAGCTGCAAATCTTTCTCTAATTGGTGGTCACTTTCCTCTAGAAATGGCAATCTATAGATCTTGCCAAGTGAACAACAATCACATGATTTTATAGGATGAGAACTGAGAGAAACTACATCAACATTTCCCGAATTCACCATTTCCTTAAGACAATCATAATTCATATGTCTTAATCTTTTATGCCTCAACTCATTATCAGATTGGACACTAGAGTAGAGAACATCATTTTTTTTGCTATCAGCCATGTCCATCCTGTACATTTTGCTAGTATCTCTAGTTCATGTTACTTCTAGTTTTCCTTTTCTTGCTCACAACTTGTACCTCCTTTCAGAACGACCTCAAAGCCTTTGCTCTCCACTAGAATTGTAGAAAAAAGATTCTTCTTAAAGTCTGGAACATACAAGACATTGTGAAGGGTTCTCTCTACCGACTTTACCCCCACATCTACCATCAAAGATACATCACCTTGAGCTGAGGTTTGAACACTCGTGCCACAAGCATACTAGATACTCTTTGTGCAGAAATTAATAAAGCTTTAAAGTATTTTCTAGGTCTAAATAGAAATATAGAAAGAAGCCGAGGTAGTCTACCTCTAACTTCTCTCTCCAACTCTCAAACTTGTCGCAGTCACTAAGAAATTGGAGAGGAAGCAAGAGCCATTGCTACCTAAGCTATCCAGAGGTTTACGGGATATAAATATTAGTTTATTTACCATTAGGGGTTTATTTACTAAAAGATTATGTGATGCCTCCAGGATTTGATCCTTGTACTTGCCGGACGGTAAGCTGCCAGTAGCCGGTAACCTTATCCGTTAAGTCAAGACCTAGTGTTACATATTATATGGTTTGATATTTAGTTAAACATTCACATGTAGGATTATTCATTTAACTGAAACAATTTACAGGAGACATCGATCCATTAATGTAAAAGTACGGATTATAGTATGGATTAGAAACGAATACTGCGCATTTAATTATTTAGCGAAACGAATACCGCGTATGTATTAATTACGGCTACGATTAAATTTGAATTTAATCGGACGGCCGGAATTAAACGCCGAGATCGCGGAAGAGGATTTCAGCGGTTTTTTGTCATCACCACATTAGATGACACGTGGCGGAATGACATTGGATCGCGGCATCTCCGAGGATTAAGGGAGCGAATCCGGATATACCATGTGTCAACATTTAGGCCATGTCGTACAATGTTTGTACAGAAAGTACACCGGCAGCTCTAATTTTGTGTAAGGAAGTGTAATGTGATTGGCTCTGTACATCAATAGTCTGTGAGAGAGTTAGGACTTAGAAAAATTAGGAGATATGACCCTCTCTCCCAGAGAGCTTCTATACAAGAGGTCAACTTTGACCCTCCATAAGTTACTGCTCAGGAGAGCAAATTCAGAGATTCTTTTTGCTATCGACTCACGGGAGTCTTACCTTCATAGGGGTGAAGCTGGTTTGAGTTTTTGTCTGCCAATGGCAGTTGTTCTTGTTGAAACACAAAGGGGTCAGGGTTATCCTAGAGGCTTCTTGGAAATTGTCCACTCTGAGGACTTATGGAGGTCTCAGAGTTTCAGGTTATGGGCCCACCCTTTAGGGTACCAATCTTTAATGGAACTGGCTTCATATACTGGAAAATTATGATGATAGGAGCTCTGTGCGAAAAAAGGTTTTGGGGGATAGTGAGTGGACGATTGGGGCGTCCATCAAGTCTTGGAATTCCTCCAGGGTTTGAAGGAAGCAAATTCACAAAGAAATCAGGTCCATCTTCAACGGAGGAGACAAAGGAATAAGAGGTGGTGGACAAAGGAGCGGAGAAGGAGACGACCACACCAATAGCAACTGGTTCAGCATACATGTCACCTATTCCAAGGAACGAGGAGAATGATACTCAAACCTGGGATTTCAAAAATATGGCGGCTAAGCACTTCATCCTACGCCATCTTACTCAAGGACTTGCATGTCCTCATTTGCAGGTAGAAATGGCATCCAATCTGTGGATGGCTCTCATAAAGATGTACCGAAGTGGTACGATTCAGCAACAACAGTTGGCTGATCAGAAAGTTAAAAATCTCTATACAAAGGGGGATAAATGTTGGATTTTTGCAATGAGCTTGCTACACTCTTCATGGAGCTAGAGAGTGCGGAAAAGATTCTAGTGAAAAAGAAAAGGTTAACTATTTACTGATGAAGTTACTCTATGAGTTCGGGAACATAGTCAACCGCGTGCAGGACTTGCCGGACTCAAGGTGGATATGGAACTGAGTGGTAGGGATGATTCTCGTTCGGGAGAATACGGTTGAGATCCAAAGGGGAGGAAAGAGTGGCCAAGCCTTGGCAACTTCGACCGATTGGAGGAACAAGGATTCTCGAAAATCGGTCGGAAACTATGGGGGAAGGGAGCAGAAAAATCAAACCGACGAGTTGGGACCAAAGGCTCCCAAAGGTTTATGTTATTTTTGTAAGAAACTGGGGCACTATATGGCAGAGTGCACTAAGCTAACCGGCTTCGGTTAAAGGAGGGGCAGACTGGTGGTACCCCGAGAGGAAAGAAAAAGGCCCTTGTGACACAGGTACATGAGGCGGAATCCGAGGACGAGGACGATGAGCTCCTTTTGGATGAGGAGTTGGAGGCGAAAAACGAGGTCGTTTTTACACGAAGGCAGAAATGTGCTTACTATGGATTGAAAGGTGAAGCAGGCTCGATTATAGATTTAGGTGCCTCCATGCACATGTGTAAGGATACGCACCTGTTCACTAAGATAAGAAAGATTCCCTCCGTAGAGATAGAGTACGAGGATGGGAGGATAGTCACCTCTACTCTTGTATGATCAGTAGATTTGAAAGTGTTAGTAGAAGGAAAGACATCCATAGTAACATTCTCCGATGTATTGTTTATTCCGGAGTTGAACAAAAAGCTCATCTCTACATCTGTATTAGATGATAAGGGTTTTTTTATTAGCACTAGCGAAGGAGTATTTACTGCTAGTTTTGAGGAGGATGTCTATTTCATTGCTGAGAAAGGTAGAGATGTTTAGGCTGATTTTAAGTAATGAAACTAAGAAACTTTATTATGTTGGTGTTCATGATATTATGATGTGGCATAAGAGGCTTGGGCATGTGAATATAGATAAGTTAAGAGAGATGAAAAAGATGGGAGTGGTGGAAAGGATTCAGTTCAGTGAGAGTGATAATATAAGTGATTGTAGTGGATGTGCTCAAGGTAAAACACAAAGATTACCCTTTCCTAAAATAGCCACCTATAAGGGAGAAAAAATTCTAGATCTAGTACACACAGATATTTGGGGACCGGCTAAAGTGCCCTCACCGGGGGGGAAGAGATTTATGATGACGATCATTGATGATTGGTCTCGCTATTCTCGGGTGTATTTTTTGAAAAACAAGTTTAAAGCTCAGGATTGTTTTAGACAATATAAAGCATGGAGCGAAAAACTCCATGAAAATCCAATCAAGAGAATAAGGAGTGATAATGGTGGAGAGTATACTTCTAACCAGTTTGAGGATTTTCTGAGGGAAGATGGGGTCCAACACCAAAAGACAGTTCCACAAAACCCGGAACAGTTTAGAGTAGCTAAAAGGTTTAATAGAACACTAAGTAATAGTGCTAGAAGTATGTTGTGAGAAAAGAAGATATGAAAAGGTTTTGGGCAAAAGCAATGAACTGTGCTAATTACCTCAAAAATAGAGTTCTTACTTCAGCTATAAAAGATCAAACACCTTATGAGAGATGGAAAGGCCGCAAACCGAACATATCTCACTTAAAGGTTTTCGGCAGTCAAATATTCAGTCTTGATACAGATCGGTCTAATTGGAAGCTAGATCCTAAAGAAAAACCGGGACACTTATTAGGATATGATGAGGATGTTAAAGGATATAGAGTTAATGATCTAAAATGGGAAGATATAATCTTAGTAAAGCATCTAGTAGTTATGGATGAAGGAAAGTCTGTTGATCCCTTCAAATATACAAAGTCAGTAAAAATCAGATTTGAATCAGAAAATTCCGATGACTTTGAGCTTCCTAACTATCTAGGTTTTAGAGAAGATGACATTCTTGCAGGTAGTGTTGGGTATCGGGTAGTTTTATATCGCGATAATTTCGATATTCGATATATCGAATATCGATCGAGCAGATTCCTCGATATATCGTACCGGGACCAACATAAATTATCGCGATATATATCGCAAAAATTGCATATCCGTACAGTCAGAGTACGGAAAACCGTACGAAAAGAGTACGGAGAATCGTACGAAAAATCGTACGGGCATTGTTGCCCCCCCCCCCCCCCCCCCCCCCCCCCCCCCCACTGAGCGGGGGGGGGGGGGGGGGGGTTTTAAAAAAATTGGTAAAATTTTCATTTTCGATATATCGTCGATACGATATATCGGCGATATATCGCGATAATTTGAAATTCGATATATCGAAGCGATATATCGAATATCGGGTACATGAAATTCGATATATATCGAATATCGGCAATGGGTCCTCGATACCCAACACTACTTGCAGGTACAAATTAGACCGAAAAGGACTCAACTGTGGAAACTCAAGTGACATCTCTACCCGAAGCGGAAGACGTGGTGGAAATTGATTCGGAATCAAGGGATAGGGGAGAAGCCGAAGTTGTTTGAAAGAATCCACGAGAACTATCTATTCCGACCTCAGATTTTGAGGGGGGAAGGAGAAGTAGCAAAAGATTGCAAGAAAAACAGGTTAATTACAAGGTAACAAATTTATCTAATCAAGATGAACCTCAAACTTATGGAGAGGTGATGACTTGTCCATAAAGAAACCGGTGGAAGACAGCCATCAATGAGGAGATGGCCTCAATTATGGTAGCCGATACTTGGGAGCTGGTGGATTGTCCACCTAACTGAAAACCAATCAGTTGTAAGTGGGTTTTCAAATTAAAACTGAACCCAGATAACACAATCGAGCGCTACAAGGCCCGATTAGTGGCAAAGGGATTTACACAAAAGGAGGGAATTGACTATAAGGAAACCTTTGCTCCGGTCGTCATATTTCCCTCCGTCCGCATACTTCTCAGTCTGGCAGCAGCGAAAGACATGGAAGTGCACCAGATGGACATCAAAACAACCTTTTTCCATAGAGAATTGGAAGAGGAGATCTTCATGCGACAACCCGAAGGGTTTGTGGAGGAAGGAGAGGAGAGTAAGGTATGTCGGCTTATGGTTTGAAACAGGCACCTCGACAATTGAATAAGAAGCTTGATGAGTTTCTTATCGGTCTGGGATATATCCGGATCATCTCAGATCACACAATCTATGTTTTTGAAGATGAGGAAGGTTTTATATTTATTGCAATTTATGTTCATGATTTGCTTGTTTTAAGTAAATCAATGGAAAAAATTAATAAACTGAAAACCGATCTTAAGGGGAGATTTGAAATGAATGATATGGGGGAAGCAAAATATATTTTGGGAATTCAAGTAGAAAGAGACCGAAAAAGAAAGATTATAAGATTGACTCAAAAGGAAGCAACAGGGAACATGCTTGAAAAATTTCAGATGGATAAAGCTAATAGTTGTACAACTCCAATGGAGTTGAAGAAGGGAAGTGAGGGGAGTGAGGAAGAAGAAGTCATAATCTTAGACGAGGAATTATCTCCTGAAGAACATAAGTTCATGCAGACTATTCCATACAGGCAAGTAGTGGGAAGTCTAATCTATTTTATGAATTGTACCCGGCCGGATTTAGCTGCAACTGTAGGAGTGCTGAGTAGAAGTCTAAATGCTCCCACTAAGAGGGATTGGGATCATCTCAGATCACACAATCTATGTTTTTTAAAATGAGGAAGGTTTTATATTTATTGCAATTTATGTTCATGATTTGCTTGTTTTAAGTAAATCAATGGAAAAAATTAATAAACTGAAAACCGATCTTAAGGGGAGATTTGAAATGAATGATATGGGGGAAGCAAAATATATTTTGGGAATTCAAGTAGAAAGAGACCGAAAAAGAAAGATTATAAGATTGACTCAAAAGGAAGCAACAGGGAACATGCTTGAAAAATTTCAGATGGATAAAGCTAATAGTTGTACAACTCCAATGGAGTTGAAGAAGGGAAGTGAGGGGAGTGAGGAAGAAGAAGTCATAATCTTAGACGAGGAATTATCTCCTGAAGAACATAAGTTCATGCAGACTATTCCATACAGGCAAGTAGTGGGAAGTCTAATCTATTTTATGAATTGTACCCGGCCGGATTTAGCTGCAACTGTAGGAGTGCTGAGTAGAAGTCTAATTGCTCCCACTAAGAGGGATTGGGAGGCAGCTAAGAGAGTCCTTAGATATTTGATAGGAACTAGGGATCTATGGTTGCATTTGGGTGGGGAGAATACTGACATCACTACTTAGAGTGATGCCAGTTATGGTGATGCGCTGATGAGGAGATGCACTTCTATATATGTATTATAAGTGGGTGATGGGGCTTGCTGTTGTAGTAGCAAACAGCAAAAAGTTATTGCTCAATCCACCATGGAGGCTGAGTATATGGCCTCTTGCTCTGCTGTAAAAGAATTGATGTGGGTCGAGTCTTTGCTTGGTGAGCTTGGTCACCTTAAGTGTGGTGTACAAATTTTTTTTTGTGATAATCAGGTAGCAATCGCTATTTTTCCCAATCCTAAACATCATTTTAAAGCCAAACACATGGACATTAGACTCAACTTTCTTAGAGAGAAAGTAGAAAACAAAATAATCAGTTTAGAGTACCGACCAGATAGTGAGATGGTAGCAGATATGATGACCAAACCTGTGCATTCCCCTAAGCTAATTTTTTGCAGAGAAAAGTGTGGTCTGAAATTAAAGATTGACTAGAAAATAAGGGGAGTGTAGAAATTAATGGTCCTTTTAAAGTATTTTCTAGGTCAAAATAGAAATATAGAAAGAAGCCGAGGTAGTCTAACTCTAACTTCTCTCTCCAACTCTCAAACTTGTCGCAGTCACAGAGAAATTGGAGAGGAAGCTAGAGCCATGGCTACCAAAGCTATCCAGAGGTTTACGGGATATAAATATTAGTTTATTTACCATTAAGGGTTTTTTTACTAAAAGATTATGTAATGCCTCCAGGATTTGATCCTTGTACTTGTCGGACGGTAATCTGCCAGTAGCCGGTAACCTTATCCGTTAAGTCTAGACCTAATGTTACATATTATATGGTTTGATATTGGGTTAAACATTCACACGTAGGATTATTCATTTAACTGAAACTATTTACGGGAGACATAGATCCATTAATGTAAAAGTACGGATTAAACTATGGATTAGAAACGAATACAGCGCATTTAATTCTTTAGCGAAACGAATACCGCGTATGTATTTATTACGGCTACAATTAAATGTGAATTTAATCGGAAGGTCGGAATAAAACGCCAAGATCGCGAATTAGGATTTCGGCGGTTTTTCGTCATCGCCACATCGGATGACACGTGGGGGAATGACATTGGATCGCGGCATCTCCGAGGATTAACGGAGCGAATCCGGATATACCATGTGTCAACATTTAGGCTATGTCGTACAATGTTCGTACAGAAAGTACACCGGCAGCTTTACTTTTGTGTACGGAAGTGTAATATGATTGGCTCCGTACATCAGTAGATAGAGTTTGTGAGAGAGATAGGACTTAGAAAAATTAGGAGATAGGACCCTCTCTCCCAGAGAGCTTCTGTACAAAAGGTCAACTTTGACCCTCTATAAGTTACTGCTCGGGGGAGCAAATTCAAAATTCTTTTTGCTATTGACTCAGGGGAGTCTTGCCTTCACAAGGGTGAAGTTGGTCAGAGTTTTTGTCTGCCAATGGCAGTTGTTCTTGTTGAAACACAAAGGGGTCAGGGTTATCCTAGAGGCTTCTTGGAAACTGTCCACTCTGAGGACTTATGGAGGTCTCAAAGTTTCACTTTGGAGTCTTTTGCTACAATTGTAAAAGCAGTTTTGTTCTAGCACATGTGGGCCGACGCTCCTATGTCCATGATCCGTCCTGCATCATTTGAACCTTCCATAGCTTCCGCCATAGAAAATAACTCTGCATCCTTTGGCTCATTAAAGCTCAATGACTCATCTGTATCAATTGCAGAAGCTGAAAATAGAGCATTCCCACGGGTGGGATTTCTAGAGAAGCCTCTGAGATGTTGGCTTTGCTGCCAACCTGGCCTATGTAAACCTGTCTCATTTGCCTTTTTCAGCTTAGGATAGTACCTGTATCCATGACTATTCTCAGAACAATAAAAACAAGTAGTAAAAGATGTCCAGTTTTGCCTCTGAATGAAGTGATTCTGATTTCAATTAAACTGACTCATGTTCAGATTAACATGATTTCATTTGTCAAAGTCTGTTGCAAAAGTTTCAACCTTTCCTTCTCCTTCAAGGATTTTAGTATTAGTCTCTTCCTCCAATATAAGATTATACGCTTAATGAAATGACCAGCTAGCTTTATCATGACTCTTTAGCTGAGAAGATACACCTTTCATGCTACAAGGGAGACCTCTAATAAGTAGAGCTGCCTGTTGAAACTTAGGAAATGACCCCCCTGCAGAAGAGTTTGCATCAATAAGTGCACGAAAATTGTCACATTACTCGACCATAGTTCCCCTCGAGTATATGTATCCCCAAATTTTTCAAGCCACCAAGAGCTCCTCTTTAACATTCGCTTTCTCAAAAGCGTATTTGAGTGATGTCCAAATCTCGCTCGCCTTCTTCATTTTCAGTCAAGACATGACCAGATTTTCTGAAATACAAAGGATTAGATTATTCCTTGCCATTGAATTATTTTTCGCCCAGCTTGGATCTGTTTCATCAAGGGAGCAATCCAAGACCCCCAATAAGTCAGTTTTTTCAAACGACGATTCAACCATCGCCGCCTAGTACGCATACTTTTGGCCATTGAAAATAATATTTTTTGACGAAATGTCCATAAGCTGTTGTTCTACAACTACTGTTGCAGGAGGAGAACCAGCAGTAGTAGTGGAAGCAGACATTAAAACAGCAAAAACTATCAAAATACCTACTCAACAGACAACTTTGAGATGACACAAAATATTACTCAAAGTGCCAATATGCCTCACATTTGCCACAGTGATACATAGTAGAGTAAACTTTCAATTCCCAAAATTGCAGCTCAAATGACTTAGTAAATCATAAGATATGATGTCTAGAGTTTTCCCAAAAACTGCCCTTAGAAAATCATATTCCCAAAACTGGATAATACAAATTTGGCTAAGTCCTAAGTTATATACTCACATTGTGTATCTACTGGTCTATACTATTTTGGGTAACTGTTCTTCAGTACTATCTTGACTTACGACAACCTATCCTACTTGTACGTCACTGTACCGTGAGTACCTCCAAAACCCTAATTACTACCTACAGCTAAATGAATAGTGTAACACTATTTATTAATGCGCTAAACGTTAACAGTTTGTTTTCCAGATATTTACAGATGCCATCTATACAAATAATGATGTCGATGCTTAGTCAGCATTGGCCGCAAAAGTTCGGATGAATGTTTGTCGGCGGTACGAACATCCTGAGTGCGTACGACGTACTCAGTCAATGTGGTCCCCACGCTAATCGCGTCCGTCGAATCTGTTCCATATCAACAATATATCTTTGATTTCGTACAGTACTATTCCTAGATACTCGGCTGGGTCTCCGTCCGTCCGATTCACAAAAACCGCCCGTATTATTTTTGACACACGTATGTAGGTGTCGGCGCCACTCCGGAATACCTGCATCATCTTCAAATGTCGACACGTGTCCCACAAGTACAGCACACTCTACTGTATATCTGCTACTATCACACTATCAAGGATAAGTTTTGAATCTGACTTAGATAAAAATAATCTAAGTCCTTAATTTCCCTTCATAGCCTTGTTTACTAAACTAAAGATTTCAAATTTCAACAGTTGTCCTACAACGTGATGTAATTTTTTCTATAGTATTTTTCATAATGGTAATAAAATAATTTTTACCTTCTATTGCTAATCCACGTTTTTTCACTGAGGTTTTATTAGAGTTTCCTTGTAGTAAACTTAAATAAAGTATCAAAAAATCTTCAAAACCTAAAGAATGCCAAAGTATCCCTAGTAAAAACAAGATTATAAAGTAAATAGGTGTCTCACACCAATGCTTAAAGTTCGTGTTTATCCATTTTAACATAAGTTGTTCAATAACTTCAAGATTTTGAATATTACACCTTGAATTATTATAAGAGTTAACAACTTTTTCAACACTTCAATCATTTTTTTTCCATGCGGATTTTTTTAATTTTTGTTTGGATAATGTCACAAAACCCTAAATATCTACAATGTTAAAAAAACTCAACGTTTAGAGCTGTCATCGTCTTTGTAAACATCACTAAATTTAGGAAGTTTTGTAGTCGTCTACATTTCGTTTTGTAGGCCTTCGCACATTAATTGTCACATATTTAAAGTACCGACGACCTAAGTAACGATTGACATAGATGTATTAAAGTATCGACTTTTCTCTATAATTTTACCCCAAAATTCAAGGAACTTCGAGAAAAACTTTTGGCGTATAAGAAAACCATTTTTACCGAAGGTCAAGAACGTTAATTGGATACTTCGAATGTACTGCATATTTGTCGTCATGTGAACGCATTTTGGCGTTTTCCCCTTTTTGACCCACGGGCAAGAGAATCCAGCCCAAAAAAAAACTTCATCCAAAATCACCCCAAGGGGGTAATTTTAGTTCAAGTACCGCCCTAACAGCGAATGAAAAACGAACCACGCACGCGCCACACGATTTGTACAATTTTTGGAAGAGGGAGAGTCCTCGCTATTTTTTTCCGTGCCCGTCACGCCCTATGTTCATAAAAAAAATTGCAGGGGTCTCGGACTTCCACTTGCATTCATGGGTCCTTTGCATAAATTTTTGCCGTCGTCGTCTCTCCTCTCCTCCTCTCACACTATCACTTGTATCTCACACTTTTTAGAATGAGAAACGACAATATTGGTATAAAATGAAAGATCTTTGAAAAACATATATATTTTTCATTTTTAGGTCTTTATTTAATGGCAATTCGAGTGAGAAAAGTAGAAAAGGGGAAATCGAAAAACCATGGCGGAAAGTTCTTGAAACCGTGACATCGACGTTGTCACAAGTGAGACTGACGTCACAATTTCACCAAACCCTAAACATATGCAATTTCACAAAAATCTAGACGTCTACAACTGTCGCTGTTTTTGTTGGCGTCACCAATCGTCGGAAGTTTCGTAGTCGGCTTCAATCGTCACAAGTTGTACCTACGTCTATAACCGTCACATGTCAAAGTTCTGATTTCATTCTTGCACATTGGCACGCTCGACAAAGTAGTACGGTGAATCTTCACTACAGTCTGAAATACTTTTGAAAAGTACCGATTACATGGGAACCTAAGCTAAGCTCTATTTTTGTCTTCAAAGTATCTTCCATTGGGCTCTACTAAACCGTTATGGCCAATAAATTTGTACGATGGTTCAAAAAGTTTTTTACATAGTGTTGTGTGACGGAAGGATTTTGCCGATAATCAATATGTACCTTTTTTTGGCTTGCCAATAATCAATACATCGGCACGATATATCAACACCAGTGTTATCGCCGATTTAAAACCGATATTGTCGGTCTTTTATCGCGATAAACCGGTACCGATAACTATCGGTGTAATTGTACGATTCTTACCGTACAACTGTACGGTTTGTTTTGTCGTACTAAACCGTCGTTATTTCGTTACACAAAGTACGGAACATATTGTTACACGTGACATGCCCCGCTATATAGAGTGAAAAATATAATACAATATATTATAAAGTACTATTATATAACATACTATATTTTTTCCACTTATCGCCGATAACGAATTGGTTGGTTTCGGAGCGATATATCGGGACCCCTCACCGTTTGATAACCAATAACTATCGGTATCGCTGTTATTGCAAAAATTTCTCACCGATACACAACACTAGTTTTACAACATTGAACCTACTATACAGTTCCATATTTTACACCTTTTTCCTACGGTCACGTTGTTTCTATACAATCACGTTTTAATACGGTGAAGTTAATGTTGAAATTTATATATTTTCTAGGTTTGTATTGGAAAAATAAATAGTGTTGAAAAGAGTTGACTAATAGTTCACTTCTATATTTTAGTTTGAATGTAAAGAGAGAGAAAGAGAGGACCAAAGGCACGCCATGGTTGCCGCATCATTAAGAAAGAGGCAAAATTAATTAGAAAGTATTTTCCTTGTTTTAGCAAAGTACAGCCCCTGACCGGATTTGAACCGGAGTCTGTAGGCTACTAAACAGACCAACGTCTTATCCATTATGTCACTAACGAAACAATACGCGTGGAATGTTTCACGCATATTTACCTATTGATTTAAAGGACTAATTCGCAGCAGACTAGCGAAAACGCGCATTTATCAATTCATGCATGGAAGCGAATCGAAGCCCTATAAATACAACTGATCGGACGGCCACCATTACAGCCGCCACCCGCAATAAGCTTTCGGCGGCCTTTGGGGATAGCGTCACGCGGTGCCATGTGGCGCCACATTATTTGACACCGGAGAAGATGGGAGGAGGAACCATGGCTTCCGATTTGGCACATGTCACCTTGTAGACCATGTCGTACAATGGCCGTACAATAAGTACATCGCCCATCGTACCTTCTTGTACTATATAGTGTTCCTATTGGACACATATTAAAGGACGACGTACAACATGTGTAAACTCGCACGAAACCAAATAAACTTCGTACAAAAAAAACTGCGTACCCGACTACCCGCGAATAAATATCGATGAAACTAAAATGACACGTCGTCACGTCCACGGTGGACGTGACAACGAGTTGATTTTATTTTTGCGGCTAACGTGAAGTGATAAACTACCTGCGCGCAGCCATTTTATTTATATGTGGCTGCCGCAGTTTGGTTACAGTAAAACTGCGCCGGCCGTGTGATTTTACTTTTTTTTATGACGGTCGACGTTTGCAAGCGCGACAATTTTTTAACCGCCGGTACAATAATCCGCCAGTCAAAGTTGTTCGACGGATTGACCGTCAGATCTGAAATTAAAGGTACGTAGCTTGTACGAAATTGTACTTCAAATGTACAATTTCTGACAACTATCTGCGCGCAGCAAAAATCGTCTCTGCGATTAGCAATTCCCTTGTTTTTTTTGGTTTTTTTACTCTAATTTTTTCATTACTCTAATTACGATTCGCGGTGTACAGTCCAAAATTCTTTATCAAAGTGTCGATTACATGGGGACACCCCATAGGAACAATTTGAAAAGTACACCGTAAAATCTGCGCTAAAATCCAAAGTATCATTCTAAAGTTTCGGTTACATGGGCACACGGGCCTTGTTTCCTAACTTTGGCATTTCAGTCCGCTGCCAGCTCAAGTTCAAACTAAAATTGGACGGTGAAGATGTCGCTCACAATGTGACGTGACGCCAGGAAGTTTTCCGAATGCAGCAGTACAGTACGGTTCAATCGAGTCATTTTCCTGGATTGCCACGTGGAGTTGCAAGCCACTGTAAAGTCATAAAATCTGCAGGCGATCGCTCGATAGTTCAGTGCTGTCAGTTGCGTCATTTCTGTTGTTTAAATCTGCCACGTGTAAAATGCTGGTCGGTGCTTTTTGTGCCTCGGCCATCTGTGTGACTTCATTTTTGTAGAATCCCCGAAAGCCGGTTGAATGACACGCGGCGATTCTTGGCGCCGTACTAGACTTCAGGTTACGCATGCCTATTCTATATTATATTATATTGTTATATTATTATATTATTATATTTATTATGGCTACTTCGTCATTCGTCAATCTCGTTGCTTGTCCTCTTTTCACAGTTCCACCTGCATCATGCCAGACCTAACGCTCTTTCTGCCGCGTGTCGTTTCGGAGAGTTCCCTCACAGCGTCACGCCAAACCTGACGCACAATTGTCGTTATCCAAGAGCCTATCGACAGCCTGACGAATCTGGACCGCTCGTATTAAGTTTGGCAGTCTTTTCCTTTTTAACTTTCAATCGACGACCTATGATGTGCCAACTTTCGTTGTCGGCCAAATTGTTACGATCACGACAGATCATTCTCTCTAGATACACCGACCCCCTAGAGACAAATCGGAATCTTGAATTCCTGCTTCTAAAACGACGCATTTGACTTCTGACACGTGTGATCAGACGAAGCAGACTTTAAGAAAGTAAGAAATATTCACACGTGTGGCGGTGCGCGTACCCGCGACATGTGTCTCGCTGGACAAAACGACAGACAATCTTCAAAGATCGTGACGAATTTTAGGAAAAGAATATTCGCCACTGACGTTCCGGGACGACACGCGATAAATATCTGCTGTAAATATCAAAGATTCGCTCGGGTACAGAAAATGAAGTACAGTACATTACAGTACACCGTGAGTCGTTATTAGCCTTATGTACGCTATATCGCTGCAAACCCTAACTGCAAAACCTAATTGTGGAACCCTACACCGTGAATCGTTATTAGCGTATAGATATTGTTAGAGTAAAAATAAAATTAGCGTCGTTCATTCTAATTTAGTGCCAAGAGACGTGGCAAATTATGGTCCACGTCCTTAAATAGTGTAATTTATTATATTTAAGGTATCAATGTCAAAATATTGGTGTGCCGATATAGCGTACATAAGGCTAATAAGTAATAACGATTCACGGTGTACTGCATTGTAAACCTCATTCCGTACGGTCCTGCGTACAGTCCACGCAGCGAAACGTCACGCCTACGTCATCAAATCCGCCGTCCGAAAAACAAAATGTCACGTCACGTCGCACTCTTATTTTTCGCAGGTTCGCCGCTCTTTCCCCCTCGCCTCGCTTTCGAAAGCGACGCTCTCTTCTCCCCATGGCCTCGCCTCCCAAGCCGTCCGTACGGCCGGAAAACGACAACGAAAAGGACGCCTCCTCCTCCTCCTCCCCCCCCGGAGGATCCCACGTGGGAGATATCTCCGAGAGGCTCCAGGACTGGCTGGATGGACGTTCTGACAGCTGGCACTTGGAGAGGAGGGAAGCCATGGATCCCAGTTCGGCCGGACGCTCGTCCGTACAATCTTCTGTACGATCTTCCGTACGGAATTTTGGAGGAGATTCCTTGCGGAGGTCCTTGCGTGGGAGCTATACGGGGAGGGAGAGAGAGGAGGGAAGGGGGGGGGGGAGGGGGAGGGGGGGGGGGGGGGGAGGGGGGGGAGGGGGGGGAGGG